>OZ038479.1:105519856-105537356 GCA_964036315.1 Acanthosepion esculentum
TTCATCAAGAACTGTTTGATTTTTTGCTTCCATCAGGGATGTGTGTCATTAAATGGAAAATAAGCAATGAAATCCATACAAATGATCTAAAGTCATGCTCCCCTCAAAAAACACCTCGGCTATCAAAAAGACACAGAGATGCCAGTTTAGAATTCGTTTATCATCATGGCAAGAGGTTACTTCTCAAGAGTTACAGGATAATTTGTTTTCATCAGGAATGTGTGTCATTAAACGGAAAATAAGCAATGAAATTCATACAAACAATCTAAAGTCATGCTCCCCTCAAGAAACTCCTCGGCTATCAAAAAGACACAGAGATGCCAGTTTAGAATTCGTTTATCATCATGGCAAGAGGTTACTTCTCAAGAGTTACAGGATAATTTGTTTTCATCAGGACTGTGTGTCATTAAACGGAAAATAAGCAATGAAATTCATACAAACAATCTAAAGTCATGCTCCCCTCAAGAAACTCCTCGGCTATTGAAAAGACACAGAGATGCCAGTTTAGAATTCGTTTATCATCATGGCAAGAGGTTACTTGTCAAGAGTTACAGGATAATTTGTTTTCATCAGGAATGTGTGTCATTAAACGGAAAATAAGCAATGAAATTCATACAAACAATCTAAAGTCATGCTCCCCTCAAGAAACTCCTCGGCTATTGAAAAGACACAGAGATGCCAGTTTAGAATTCGTTTATCATCATGGCAAGAGGTTACTTGTCAAGAGTTACAGGATAATTTGCTTTCATCAGGAATGTGTGTCATTAAACGGAAAATAAGAAATGAAATTCATACAAAGGATCTAAAGTCATGCTCCCCTCAAGAAACTCCTCGGCTATTGAAAAGACACAGAGATGCCAGTTTAGAATTCGTTTATCATCATGGCAAGAGGTTACTTGTCAAGAGTTACAGGATAATTTGCTTTCATCAGGAATGTGTGTCATTAAACGGAAAATAAGCAATGAAATTCATACAAACAATCTAAAGTCATGCTCCCCTCAAGAAACTCCTCGGCTATTGAAAAGACACAGAGATGCCAGTTTAGAATTCGTTTATCATCATGGCAAGAGGTTACTTGTCAAGAGTTACAGGATAATTTGCTTTCATCAGGAATGTGTGTCATTAAACGGAAAATAAGAAATGAAATTCATACAAAGGATCTAAAGTCATGCTCCCCTCAAGAAACTCCTCGGCTATTGAAAAGACACAGAGATGTCAGTTTAGAATTCGTTTATCATCATGGCAAGAGGTTACTTGTCAAGAGTTAAAGGATAATTTGCTTTCATCAGGAATGTGTGTCATTAAACGGAAAATAAGAAATGAAATTCATACAAAGGATCTAAAGTCATGCTCCCCTCAAGAAACTCCTCGGCTATTGAAAAGACACAGGGTGAAATTCATTTGTAAACAGAAGGATAAGGACAGACAAAACCAAAATCGAGTTGTTTGGATGTAACTCTATAAATCATGTATGGAGGAAAGATGGCAATGCCTTCAAACAAAAGAACACAGTTCCAACAGTGAAATGGCTGCATCATGGTTTGGGGATTTATCAAAAGATACATGATCGCCTAAGCGTGTAGTGGATAGCGGTTCGGATTGAGGAATCAGAAAGCCGAGTTCGAATGCCATTCGAATCCATTACATTCACTTATGTGCTAATACTCTTGGGAAAGGTATGACACCTCCTCTTCTCCCCTGAGCTATGGGTAAATAGGAGGACAGACCGGGTTCTATAGACTTGCATGGCAACTGGTCTACCACAGAAAGAAATGGCAACCTACTGCAGGAAAAAAATCTGCCTCGTCAGTCATGTATCGAAAGATACATGATCGTCTAAGTGTGTATCACGCATGGCACGTAACTGACTGAATAAATCTAGTATTCTAGAAATGTGCATAAATACAGGGAGCATATTTTTTAAAAATCATTTCACCCCAAGCAAGGCAATAAAGTCACTAAGACTCAAGAGGTCTTAGAAAATATGAGAAAAAATATACTTAAAGAGAGAAGACAATAAAATAAATGAATATAATGAACCCAATGGGAATTGAAACTCAGCTCAACTGATTAACAATTCTAGGCTATTATCCATTACATCAAACACTCATCCAAGCTTATAACACCTGATCTTCCCAAGTGATCACCCATCTAGCTACTGACTAGCCTCTAGGTTGCTTAACTTCAGTGATCATACAGAAGGGATGGAAACCACTGTTTGAACATGAGGTGGACGTACGCAACAGGAAAAGAGTGGACGAACAAAATGTGTGGCTGTTGAAGTCATTTTTATTTTATGGCTTCTATATTTAAAATGAATACAGTGGAACATCGGTTCACGAATTTAACTCATTGCTGAAACCCGTTTGTAACTCAAAATCTTCATAAACCGTATTTAGAGATTCTTGATTAAATACAAAGAAGAATCTGCAATATTATTGGTCCCGACCTGTCATCTCAGCTTCAGTCACTTTGCCACCACTGTAATGTAGCTTCCCTGTGACTTTTCTATGAATATTTTCATGGTACCTAGAATTTATGAATTTAAGAGCAGTACTGGTTTGGCAGCTAGGTCACATCATTTTACATTGAAATGGCTAGATGCAATCATAAGACCTATACTAACAGTTCCTTCTCCCACACTTCTCACTTGTGGGATCTCTTTTGGCTTCTTGCTTTCCAGTCAAATTTGAACTTCAAAAATCTAAATGCAATGTCAATTGTTATCTACCGTTTTCCTAATTCCTGTTCTTTTTATTGTTCTCTAGCATTAATTTTTTTTTATTCTTTTACACTCAGGACCCTCTTGAATCTTAGTGGCTTTATTGCCTTGATTGGAGTGAAATGATTAAAAAAAATTACATTTTTCTTCTTGGTTCAATATTGATTAGATACATGTTTTTCAAAGTTACTTTTATCTTGTACAATTTTTTTTTAATGAAAAACAATAAAAATACATAATTTCATTTCTATAAATATTTATAATTACCAAATACAGATTTATTTTTCTTTTCCCCTGCTCCATCAATTTGTATTTTCTTCCTCGAAATATGCAAGAGACTCTGACAAGAAATGAAAGCATAATTATTCAAAAATATAATTTTACATTCAAGAGTTATCATTAAGAAACAGTCAATTAAGTTTCATAATTAAGATTCTTTTTAATTTAAAGGCATCTCCGTTAATCTGGATTTTAGACACAAGTAACATTTACACATTGCAGAAAGGTGTGTTTGTTTTAATCATTTTTTTCCCAAGCAAGGTGATAATGCCCCTAAGATGCAAGAGGTTACAGAAGATAAAAAAAAATGAGAAGACTTTAGAAGGAACTGGAAACCCAATTCTAAACAGGAAACAAGAGAGAAACTTCTACTCCTGTTCAAAAGACCGGGAACGTGTGGGAACAGGATAATGATTCCATGCTTAGAATATTGCTGCCAAATACGGACCTGTGCTTCTACTATTTACCTTAAGCTTCTTGATACAACCAAAAGGAGAATCAGCAATATTATCGGTCCTGATCTGGCAGCTTGGCTTCAGTCACTTTCTCACTGTCTTGAGGCTGCCTCTCTGTGCCTTTTCTGTAAATACCTTCATGGCAATTGTTTGGATGCGCTCATCACTGTTGTACCTAGATTTTTTTTTTAATTTAACTGCAGCACTAGACTGGTGTCGAGATCTCATCAATTTACAGTAGAGCTGGTTAGATATAGCTGTAAATTCTATACCAACAGTTTCTTCTCTTGCAATTCTCGCTTGTGGAACTCTCTCCCGGTTCTATGCTTTCCAGCCAACTTTAATCTGCAAAAATTTAAATGCAGTTGCTATCTACTGTCTACCTTATTATTCTCTTTTTCTGCATTAATATTTCTGTTTCCACTTCCTCCACCCCTTATGTTTTAGTGGCTTTACTGCATCAACCTGCACAAATTAGGTTGAATGTAAAGTCGATTGAGGTTTTTCTGTCCTGTCCTGTCAATATGTTGGCAATCATGGCTCTCCGCAATTTCCCTGTTCTTTGTAGCTCTGAATATTTTTTTCTTCTTTTTGTTCTCTCTTCTAGGACTTGTTCTGCCATTCATTTACTTAAGCTCACTAGATAGGTTATGCATTGTTTTTCTTTGTACCTTTTGACTTCAGTCTGCCCTGTGAGTATTAAATTTTCCAAGCCCTCTTTTCTCATTATGTGCTCTAGAAATTTCAATTATCTCTTCCTGATGTTATGCATAAGTTTCATTTTTTTCAAAAACTTCAACATTACTCACCTGTTTGGTCTGTAGAACCACATTTTTGTGATGCTAAGTCTCTTCTTCATCTGTGATGAGATTGTTCAGATTGGTTTGGTCTGTTTTATTTTACGGCACATCAGCACCTCAATGGGTTATTTAATGCCAACAAGATTTTTATTGCTGATAATATTTTTTCCCCCAAATGCATCACTGATAATATTTTTTTTTCCCAAAATGCATTGCTGGTAATATTTTTTTCCCAAAATGCATTGCTGGTAATATTTTTTTCCCAAAATGCATTGCTGGTAATATTTTTTTCCCAAAATGCATTGCTGGTAATAATGTGTTGCTGGTAATATTTTTTTCTTCAAAATTCATTGCTGGTAAAAAATTTTTACAAAAATATATTGCTGGTATTAAAACCTATTTTTACACTTTCATACCATTTTGACCCCTATAGCCGGGACCCTAAAAGGTGCTACCACTCTGGGTCTGGGTGGTCTCAGGAACACCAGCAATTAAGAGATGGTTCTATGCTCCTGCAAACCTCCTGATCAGAGGCCTTTCTGTTGGAAGTAGTTTATCGTCTTACCCAGGATGCCTCATTGTGTGTGTGTGTGTGGGGGGGGGTCTTACCCCTCTGCAAAGATGTAGTCATCATATTATGAAGCCCCAGCCAATAGGGCAAGATTGTTCAGCATTCACTGCTATATAGGAGGACTGATATTACATAACAGTTCAGCATTTTTTACTTTGTTTCTAACAAAACTTTTCTGTTTCTTTCGGATTTCAGTGTATGATAAAAAAAAGTTTCTATTGAGTTGTCAGATAAATTTGTTCATTTTGTTTTTTCAAATGATATTTGAAAAATATTTTACTGTTTAATGTTTATAAGATTTTTATCTATTATACAAGGTGTCCCGAAAGTCAGGAAAAAAGGCATATTTCCAGAAATTAAATTTTCTGCAATATTTTATTGAATTGGAATATTAATAAATAACATCTTCAATATGATTTCAATATGATTTCCATCATTTGTGATGCAAAAGGTTGAGGCACTTTGCAAGATTCACATGACTCGATGCAATAATTCCACATTGCCTTCAATTTTAGTACAGTCACTCTTTATGTATTCAGTCAAGTGTGTTGCATCTGTGATTTTCATTGAGTACACCTTCTCTTTTAGCATACCCAATAAAAAGAAGGCAATTCTTCTTTCAACAAAACCATGTTTAATCTGTGAAAGTAAAAAAAAAATATAGTTAATGAGATTTCCTGCATGCCCCCAGTTTAGGGACACCTTGTATAATGAAAAGAGAACAGTTTTTTTTTATATGCCATATCTCTTCAGGATGCAGGAAATGATGGCTCTCCACAATTTCCTGTCTCTTGTCACTTAGTAACTTTTGATCTTTGACTATTCATTTTTGTTCTTGTTCTGCCATCCATTCAAACAAACCCATTAGGTAGCTTATGAAGTGTTTCCCTCTGCTACATAAATCAAAGAAATTTATACAAAGGTCAAAATGTTAGTAACAAGCAGTAATGAAGTAAAAGTGCCTTCGTTATTAGTCTGACAAGCTTTTTCAATCTTTAATGTTGACTTGCATTGCAATATTCATTTAGTTTTACATTCTGTAAATACTAGGTAATAACAGTCTTTAAATATCTGTCTATATTCCTGAGATGAGTTATTGCAACCTTTTACACTATTTACATCGTTCAGACTGTTGTCCACATAACGTTTTGGTTGTTGTATGCTCCGACCTTCTTCACGTGATTGGAATTTCAAATTAAAGCCTTTATTTCGTCCACCAGGGTAGATTGTCCTAGTTCCACGTGCCATGCCTCTTCCGTTATCTCCCTTTGACTCAAATTTCCAAGATTTTGTTCACCATTGCAGTAGCCAGGTATTGAACTCACACCTCTTTGGGTCAAGTCACTGGATCCAACCACTGCTTTTATCCACTGGGCCATGTGTCGTGGGACTAGAGCAATCTACCCGCTTGGACGAAATAAAAAGGGTTCAGTTTGAAATTCCAATCATCTGAAGAAGACCAGAGCGTACAATGGTCGAAACGTCATTAATATGACAATAAAAATGTGCCAACAGTCTGAACAATGTAAATGATGTAAATAACAGTCTTTCAATATGGCATTGAATGCTGGACAATTTCCTCACAGATGAACAGGTTCCTTGAGGCAACAGAGATATGGTTTTACAGAAGGATTTCAAGAATACCATGGACTGAAAAACATGAAGTTTTAGAGAAACTGTAAACAGAAAGGAAACTTATATTTAACATCAGGACAAGATAACTGAAATTTCTAAGGTACATAATGAGAAAAGAGGGCTTGGAAAATTTAATACTCACAGGTAATTTTAGAGAATATGGAAACAAAAAAGATGTTCATACTTAGAATATTTCTATTAATCATTTAATTTTCAAAAAAATACATTATAAACTGATAGAAAATAAGAGAAAAAAAATGACCGAATGTTTTGAAAATTAATATTCATCCATGTCTTTGTTCCAGTTTCTGCCACTCTCTCAGTTTTTCATGATTAAGGAAATATTTTTATATTTACTATCAATCATTAAATAAGTTTAGATGATTTATTGAAATTATTTCAATCATTCTGTTTGGGGTCCTTCATCTCACTTTTTCAAATGTCTCAGCATAATAATCCATCTCTCCCTCCCCTGGAGTAAATTTAAATCTCTCTAGCTATAACCATTTTCAAATCTCTCAAGCAAGGACTCTTCAAATCTCTATAGCTATTACTAATTTTCAAATCAATCTAGCTATAGCCATTTTCAAATCTCTGTAGTTATGACCATTTTCAAGTCTTGATATCTATGACCTATTACAAATCTCTCTAGCTATGACCTATTTCAAATCTCTCTAGCTATGACCATTTTCAAATCACTCTAGCTATGACTTTTTTCAAATTTCTCAAGCTATGATTCTTTTCAAATCTCGGAAGCTATGGTTATTTTGCAAATCTATAGCAATGATCATTTTCAAATCTCTCTTGCTATTTTTTAAAAATCTTTCATGCTATGATTCTTTTTCAAACCTTGCAAACTATTACTCTTTTTCAAATCTCTCTAGCTATGACTCTTTGCAAATATCTCAAGTTATGTCTCTTTTCAGATGACTTGAGCTGTGGCTCTTTTTCAATTCTTGCTATCTATGACGCTTTTTCAAATCTCTAGAGCTATGACCATTTTCAAATCTCTGTAGCTATGAGCATTTTCAAATCTATATAGCTATGACTCTTTTCAAATCTCTGTAGCTATTTTTCAAAGCTCTTGAGGTATGCTGCTTTTTAAAATCTCTCTAGCTATGACAATTTTCAAATCGCTATAGCTATGATTCTTTTCAAATCTCCCCAGCTATGGACATTTTCAAATCTCTTGAGCTATGACTATTTTCAACCTTCTGATACAAGGACTCATTTTCAAAGCTCTCTAGTTATTTTTGAATCTCTCAAGCAGTGGCTGGCCCTTTTTCAAATCCCTGTAGCTATGACTCTTTTCAACTTTCTGATACAAGGACTCATTTTCAAAGCTCTCTAGTTATTTTTTGAATCTCTCAAGCAGTGGCTGGCCCTTTTTCAAATCCCTGTAGCTATGACTATTTTCAACTTTCTGATACAAGGACTCGTTTTCAAAGCTCTCTAGTTATTTTTTGAATCTCTCAAGCAGTGGCTGGCCCTTTTTCAAATCCCTGTAGCTATGACTCTTTTCAACTTTCTGATACAAGGACTCATTTTCAAAGCTCTCTAGTTATTTTTTGAATCTCTCAAGCAGTGGCTGGCCCTTTTTTAAATCCCTGTAGCTATGACTCTTTTCAACTTTCTGATACAAGGACTCGTTTTCAAAGCTCTCTAGTTATTTTTGAATCTCTCAAGCAGTGGCTGGCCCTTTTTCAAATCCCTGTAGCTATGACTCTTTTCAACTTTCTGATACAAGGACTCGTTTTCAAAGCTCTCTAGTTATTTTTGAATCTCTCAAGCAGTGGCTGGCCCTTTTTCAAATCCCTGTAGCTATGACTCTTTTCAACTTTCTGATACAAGGACTCGTTTTCAAAGCTCTCTAGTTATTTTTTGAATCTCTCAAGCAGTGGCTGGCCCTTTTTCAAATCCCTGTAGCTATGACTCTTTTCAACTTTCTGATACAAGGACTCGTTTTCAAAGCTCTCTAGTTATTTTTTGAATCTCTCAAGCAGTGGCTGGCCCTTTTTCAAATCCCTGTAGCTATGACTCTTTTCAACTTTCTGATACAAGGACTCATTTTCAAAGCTCTCTAGTTATTTTTTGAATCTCTCAAGCAGTGGCTGGCCCTTTTTCAAATCCCTGTAGCTATGACTTTTTCAACTTTCTGATACAAGGACTCATTTTCAAAGCTCTCTAGTTATATTTGAATCTCTCAAGCAGTGGCTGGCCCTTTTTCAAATCCCTGTAGCTATGACTCTTTTCAACTTTCTGATACAAGGACTCATTTTCAAAGCTCTCTAGTTATTTTTGAATCTCTCAAGCAGTGGCTGGCCCTTTTTCAAATCCCTGTAGCTATGACTCTTTTCAACTTTCTGATACAAGGACTCATTTTCAAAGCTCTCTAGTTATTTTTGAATCTCTCAAGCAGTGGCTGGCCCTTTTTCAAATCCCTGTAGCTATGACTCTTTTCAACTTTCTGATACAAGGACTCATTTTCAAAGCTCTCTAGTTATTTTTTGAATCTCTCAAGCAGTGGCTGGCCCTTTTTCAAATCCCTGTAGCTATGACTATTTTCAAAACTTTATAGCTACGATCATTTTCAAATTTCTATAGTTATGAATGTTTTTGAATCTCTTAAGCTATGACTCTTTTCAAATCTCTGTAGTTGTGATGCTTTTCATATATCTGTAGCTATGATCATATTAAAATCTATCTGGATATGACCATTTTCAAATTTCTCTAGATATGACCATTATCAAATCTCTCTAGCTATGACCATTTTCAAATGTCTATAGCTATGACCATTTTCAAATCTCTGTAGCTATGACCATAATAAAATCTCTGTAGCTATGACCATAATCAAATCTATCTAGCTATGACCATCGATAGCTATGACTCTTTTCAAATCTCTAGCTGTGACGCTTTTCAAATCTCTGTAGCTATGATCATATTCAAATATATCTACCTATGACCATTTTCAAATCTATCTAGGTATGACCATTTTCAAATCTCTATAGCTATGACAATTTTCAAATCTCTGCAGCTATGACCCTATTCAAATCTATTTTGATACGACCATTTTCAAATCTATCTGGCTATCAGCTTTTTATAAATCTCTGTAGCTATAACTCATTTCGAATCTCTCGAGCTATGGTTCTTTTTCAAATCTTGCTATCTATGACTCTTTTTCAAATCTCTATATCTATGACAGTTTTCAAAGCTATCTAGCCATGTCTATTTTCAAATCTATCTAGCTATGTCTATTTTCAAATTTCTATAGCTATGACCACTTTCACATCTATCTTGCTGTGACTCTTTTCAAATCTCTATAGCTATGACCATTTTCAATTCTATAGCTATGACTCTTTTTCAATCTCTTGACATATGAGTCTTTTCAACCTCTCGTGCTATGACCATTTTAAAATCTTGGTGGCTATTAATCTTTTACTTATGACTCATTTTCAAATCTCACTAGCTATGGCCCTTTTTCATAGGTGTTATACGCATATAAGATAATAGTTGACAGCAGTTGGCTACAATAGCAGCATTATCTACATCAAAATTATCAGTGATCGCTTCGCCAGCAGCAATCACACAAGAATTTTCTATGTCAACATTATCGCTGAGTGCTACAAGAGAATTATCTATGTCAACATTATCAGTGATCACTACAACATCAGTGTTCACACCAGCATTATCTACATCAACATTATCGGTGATCGCTAAAATAGCAGCAATCACATCAGGATTATCTACGTCAATATTATCAGTGACCATTACAACAGTGACCACACTAGCATTATCTATGTCAACATTATTGGTGATTGCTACAGTAGCAGTGATCACACTCACCAGCATTATCAACATCAACATTATCAGTGATTGCTATAGTAGCGGGGATCAGACTAACATTATCTATGTGGACATTATCAGTGAATGCTACAGTAGCAGTGATCACACCAGCATTATCTACATCAACATTATCAGTGACCGCTACAAAAGCAGCAATCCTCCCAGCATTATCTGTAAGGATAGTAAGTATACACGCATTACTTAAACATACAAAGAATAGTTTTATTGGTAATTGATAGAGTAGCAGTGATCACACCAGCATTATCAACATCAACATTATCGTTGATTGCTACAGCAGCAGCAATCATCCCAGCATTATCTGTAAGGATACACACATTATTTAAATGTTCAAAGAATAATTTTATTGGTGATTGCTACAGTAGCAGCGATCACACACACCAGGGATATCTACATCAACATTATCGGTGTTTGCAGTGATCACACCAGCATTATCTACATCAACATTATCAGTGACCGCTACAGTAGCAGGGATCAGACCAGCATTGTTCATGTCAACATTATCGCTGAATGCTACAGTAGCTTTGATCACACTAGTATTGTCAACATCAACATTATCGGTGACTGCTACAGTAGCAGCAATCACACCAGCATTATCTGTAAGGTTAATAAGGATACACAGACTACTTAGACGTACTAAGAATAGTTTTATTGGTGATTGCTACGGTAGCAGTGATCACACCAGCATTATCAACATCAACATTATCGGTGATTGATACAGCAGCACCAATCACCCCAGCATTATCTGTAAGGATAGTAAGGATACACACATTATTTAAACGTTCAAAGAATAGTTTTATTGGTGATTGCTACAGTAGCAGTGATCACACCAGCATTATCTGTAAGGATAAAAAGGGTACACACACTACTTAGACGTACTAAGAATAGTTTTATTGGTGATTGCTACAGTAGTAGCGATCACACACACCAGCATTATCTACATCAACATTATCAGTGATTGCTACAGTAGCAGTGATTACACCAGCATTATCTACGTCAATATTATCGGTGATGACTACAAAAGCAGCAATCATACCAGCATTATCTGTATCAACAATAGCATCGCTCTCACCAGCATCATCTATCTGCATCAACATTATCGGTGATCACTACAATAGCATTAACTACATTAACACCATCAGTGATAACAGCAACAGTATTATTTACATCAACATTATCAGTAAATTTTACAAAAAGTGTGTTAAACTGTGATGCAAAATCAATCGTATATGGCAGAGAATATTGGACAATTTTCTTACGGATGAGCAACAGATTGAGACAACAGAAAGGTTTTACAAAAGGATGCTGGAAAGACGATGGGTGAAACGTGTGAGTAACGAGTAAGTTTTTAGCGAAATAGAAACGAAAAGAACTCTTATATTTGGACTATGTTTATGAAAGACATAATAGAGAAAGACGGCTTGGAGAATTTGACACTCACGGGATATACTAAAGGCAAGTGAAGTAGATGAAACCAGAGTGTAAGCTACTTGACGAACTTGTGTAAACAGATGGCAGAAGAGGTTTTGGAAGCGATAGTAAGGGTACACACATTGCTTAGACATACAAAAGAGTAGGGAGATGTGGAGAGCCACGATCACCCATAACACGGCACATAAAAGAGGAGAATGTCACTCTCAAGCTGCAACCCTTTTAACACTTACAGCATTATCATCAATAATAACAGAAAAGGCCACACAACTAACAGAAACAACAAAAATGATAGCATCAATGGAGTTAAAAGATAAAGCGCTTTTGCATTGATATGAATAGAAGCGATAATCATGTCAGTAAATACGTCATAAAAAAGCAATTATACTTCAATAAACACACCAATCTCATCAAAGTAACTGAAAGGATTTTGAACTCTCAACCTTTCATATTTTGACTGACGGAGTCATTTCACCTGGGTTTTAAATCTTTCAACATTCAGACATTGTTAAAATTCACTGACATATAAATAAAGTTAATGTACTTTTGTGAGAATCAAAGGGTCTGTCGTGTTCATAAAGAAATACATCAATAAAAAAATTAATTATACTCTCATTGTGTTGTGTCCATAAAAAATAAATAATAATTTATTATAGTGTTAAAATATTTTTCAATAAAATAATTATAACAATTATAATTATCATTAATTCACTCTTTCTAAACCAATGAGAATCGACTCCTTTTTCTCCTCCACACGCGCATAAGCAAGTGATATTCTCACTATTGGACAAGCAGACAATACGGACAGCCGTCAACACGTGTGTCAACGAAAATTTCGACTCTTTTTCCTTTTTTTTTTTATTACTAACATTTATTTCTTAGCACTCTACAAAAATTCGAAGTAAGAAACCCCAGACACTTTTTGTATTTTCCAACTAAATTATCTGGACACTCATTACGCATATTTATATTTAAAAAAAAACTTACGAGAAAGACTGTATACACTTATTCATTATCTTATCATTCTGTCTGATTCCAATCCATATTTGATGAACATTTGACCCCAAACACACAATTTTATTCAGTATTACTGTCTCTCATGTGTCCAACACCGTATAACAACCAGATAATTAAGATTTGTTTTGTTATTTCTACCTTTTGCTGGTTCTCATTTTTATGAGTATTTTTGTATATATATATATATATATATATATTTTTTTTTTAATCGATATCACCTCATACAAGGCAGCAAAGTTACTAAGGCACAAGGGATTACAGGGCGTGTAAAAATTAGGAACACAAACATTAATTTTGAATTTAAGCGTTCAACTAGGCTGGCATCTCGCTCTCACCCTTTCACTGTCGAATCTGTTAAATATAGCCGTCTCTTCTACTCCAATAGCTTCATGTCTCGCACTTCTCGCCTGTGGAACTCTCTCCCCATTTCTTGTTTTCTCGATAGCTATAATCTCCAGCTATTCAAATGTAACGTCAATCGACGTCTCCAGATGCCCTGATCCATCCCTTAACCTTCTCTTCATCCTGTCCTCTACCCACTCCTCTTTGTTCTCACTCCAACTCTCTGTAACCGTCTTGCGTGCTAGTCGCTTCCCGCTTTGCTTGGGGTTGAATGCTTAAAAAAAAATAATGAGTGGGAAGAGGAAAGAGTAACCAGAAAGGGATTTCCACAAGTATGAGAAGTATGAGAAAAGAAACTGTTAGCATAGAATTTACGGCTGCATATAGCTAGCTCTGCTGTAAATTGGTGTCTCTACGCCATTCTAGTACGGCAATTAAGTTTTTTTTAAAGTGCCATAATGAAGAGCTCATCTGAACAATTGCCATGAAAGTATTTACAGAAAAGACAGAGAGAAGCAACCTTACGTCGGTGGGGGGATGACTGAAGCCAGACCAGAACCAATAATACCGATAATTCATTCTGTGATTTTATCAAGGAGCTCAAGGTAAATAGCAGAGACACTGGATTATATGTTTGGTTTATTTTGTTTTACGGTATATCAACCTCAATTGATTATTTAATGCTGACATGATTTTTAGGATAGGTTCATATGAATAGAATATGTATTCTTTGTAAGAAATCAGTTTTTAGATCAGGTTTCATTGACGTATTTTTTGTAAAGTGGGTTTCTTGCTGAAAGTCAAAGGTATTGCTGGTAATATATACTTTTTCAAAAATTAATTGCGGGCAATATTTTTTTTAATATATTACTGGTATATTCTTTTTTTTTCAAAAATGAATTGTTGGTATTTTTACAATAAACATCTATTTTTATACTTTCATTGTGTTTTGAACCCAGTTTGGAGGTTAACTATTTTTCCTATTAACTAACCCTAGGTCAGGGTGGACTTGGGAACAACAGCAATTAAGAGATGGTTCCACGCTCCTCAAAATCTCACAATCAGAGGCCTTGTTGCTAGATGTAGTTTATCGTCATACCCAGGACCCGGGACATACGTGGCAGCAATATTCTAAGCATGAACGAATGGCAGACATAGATCCGTATATATATATATATATATATATATATATATATATATATATATATATATATATATATATATATATATATTAGGGGATTTATAATTATTTACTCACAGTTATAACTCCCATCAGTTACGTGCTATACGTGATACACGCTTAGGTGATCATGTATCTTTCGATACATAACTGACGAGGCAGATTTTTTCCCGTGGTAGGTTGGTATTTCTTTCTGCGGTAGACAAGTTGCCATCCAACGCTATAGAACCCAATCTGTCCTGCTATTTGCCCATAGCTGGGGTGGGGGTGGGATGAAGAGGATTCATACCTTTCCCAAGGGCATTAGCACGTAAGTGAATGTAATGGATTCGACTGGAATTCGAACTCGGCTCTCCGATTTCTCTGGGTGATGACTCCCATAAAGATTCCATTGAAAGGAATAGCAGTTTGAAATCAGCTGATGAAAATAAATTCCTTTTCGACCTTATTGGATTGAGATTAGAATTAATTAGGATAGGCCCCCCCACACGCATAATTTTAGCAAATATCAAGTAAGAGGGTATTTTTTTTTTTTTAAAGATTGTAAATATTCCATCAACATGAGAAATTTCTTGAACGAAGTCTAAAATTTTAGTATAACGTCTAAAAATGCGGAAATAATTTCTTTTTCTCTTCTTAAAGCAATTTTCCAAAAGGCCAAAGTATCTATATCTATTTCTCTTTCTCTCTCTTTCTCTCGTGGATCACGACGCATATCAAGTGTCACAATGTATGACGACTGAACAGGAGGAAATGCACACATCTAGGAATTGAACATTCTGTCAGGCATAGCTCCAGAACACCTATAAGTAGAAAGAATCGCCGGTTCTGGATTTAGCCATAGTGTAAACAAGATAAAGCTTAAGGTTTCTTAATCCACGGTAGCCTAAAAAAAAATCTTTACACGAGATCCTCTGGCAGAATTACACAAAAGGCTTCCAATCTTTATATAACTTAGGGCCTCACCGTATCTAAATCCGACACTGGTAAGACCGAGGCTTCACAAAAATCCTGGTTGCTAGTAATGTACAGGGTGTTTCTGAAGTCTTGTCAACCCCCACAAAAAAGTAATGAGAACAAGAGTAGAACAAGTATTACAGTAATACAAAGCACGTGTACTTGACTTATTCACTTTGATTGACGCTGTCACACATCGAGAAGGTCTGTATGAACAACATTACTTTTAAGGTCGCTGGGTGAAAAATGTCTATTATAAAATTAATAATTTTGGATGAGTTTTCTTCATCTGGTTGCTTTTTACGACGACGTTCCAAGTCGAATATTCCGTCCTGGGTAAGACGATAAACTACGTCCAACAAGCAAGGCCTCTGACCAGGAGGTTTTGAGGAACATGGAAGCACCTCTTAATTGCTGGTGTTCCCAGGTCCACCTTGACCTGGGGTGGTAGTACCTGTTAGGGTTCCAGCTATAGGTAAATAGTTAACCCCCAAAACTGGCGTCAAAACACAATGAAAGTGTAAAAATATGTTTTAATACCAGAAATACTTCGTAAAAAAATTATTACCAGCAGCAAATTTTTGAAGAAAAAATTATTACCAGCAGTAAATTTTTGAAGAAAAATTATTACCAGCAATGCATTATTACCAGCGATACATTTTTGAAGAAAAAATATTACCAGAAATTTTTGAATAAAATAATATTGCCAGCAATACATTTTTCAAAAAAACAATATATATATATATATATATATATATATATATATATATATATATATATTACAGGGTGTCCATAAAGTTAGTGCGCACTTTAAAAAATTTATAACTTTATTTGTATTTGCGATAGAAATAATTTGTAAAAAGGATTAGAAAGAAGTAAATCTATTTTTTTTAAGGTTTTATTGAAATTTTATTTAAGTTTCCACATGTCCTCCATCATTAGCAATACAAATGGTAATACGATTTTGCAGTTCACGGAAAACATTTGCCAACTGATTTACAGTAATGCCTGAAATCAGATTAGTTATTTTAGCTATACTTAAAACTAGGTACATTAAAATTTATAACATTTTTTATAGATTATGTCTATCGCAAATACAAATAAAGTTATAATTTTTTTAAAGTGCACACGAACTTTATGGTCACCCTGTATATATATTACCACCAATAAAAATGTTGTCAGCATTAAATAACCCATTTAAGTTGATATGCTGTAAACCTAACAAACTAAACCAAGTCGTATATTCTTCTAGCCTAAAGTAGCTAATTTGACTTACATTTGTATCTTATAGTGTTTGGGGCAATTGTGTTGTAGATATTCTCGGTGATGTTTATCAGAAACATAGGACATAAAACGAACTGACTCAAGGGTATAAAATAAATAATATACTTTTATTTATTTTTTAGAGTGATGAGTAAGTCCTATGGAATTCGGCATAGCCAAAAGTTCGTTAATAAGGCGGATGTTGGTCGCAGTCTGGAGAAATGTCCGTTAGTGATCGTTTTGAAGACAGACCAAGACAGAGGTAGTAGTAGTAGTAATCTCAGAAATTAGGTCAGTGTTAATCTATTGTGTTCTTCTCTCTCGGCAGGGCGGAAATATCAGTAGCGAATGAATTTCTTCTTCACGCGTCACACATGGCTGGTTTCTACGCGGTAGCGTTCTTTTGTTCTGTCCTCTTCTGCCGTCCTTTCTACTACTAGCCACTGGTGTCAGATTTTTATCCTTTTGATCAGGCTCGAGAATTTGGCGCAAACATCAAAAGTCTCTTTGTGTCAATTTTTTTTCCAGTGGTCATATTATTTTATTTTCCAGCGTTCCTTTCTTTTTTCTTTTTTTATACAACAAAAGTTATGCGTGGAGCCTCCCTGATTTTATTTTGTATTTTAGTCACAAATAAGTAAGCTTTTCTCCTGAAAATTCCGTTGTTTTGTGCCGGTTTCAGTCTTTTCTTCTTCTTTCTCTTTTTATTTGAGGTTGGTCTTCATGTTAGTTAAAAGTATAGAGAGAGAAGGAGAGAAAGAGAGAAAGAGAGAGAGAGAGAGAGAAAGAGAAAGAAAGAGATAAAGGTTTTAAAGGAATGTGCAAATGCTTTATTTTCATTTGAATTATTTTTATTTATATATTTTATTTTTTTTTGTCGGACTCACTACAAGTTATTCTGATTTTAGAATACGTTAACAATTGGAGGTATTTTATTAAGAATATTGCAATAAAAAGCAATAATAAGACGAAGAAAACTACTCTAGA
>OZ038479.1:105542356-105567356 GCA_964036315.1 Acanthosepion esculentum
CATTTAAATTTTCGAAGATTGTAGTTACCGGGGAAGCAAGTAAGAGGAAGGGAGTTCCACTGTCGTGAAGCGCAAGAAAAGAATCTGCCGGGGTAGAAGCGGTGGTTGCATTCAACTATTTCAACAGCAAATGGGTGGGACCTAGATGCCAATCTAGTAGCACAAGTTAAATTCATGGAGTCGGGGCACCTGGGAAGATATTTCATCAGAACAGTTGCCATGAAAATATTTTTAGAAAAGACAAAGGGAAGCCACATCACGTCTATGAGAAAGTGACTGAAGTCGAGATGCCAAGTTAGGACCGATTATATTGCAGATCCTTCTTTGGATTTTTGTCGAGATCATTGCATTTAAATTTTTGAAGATTAAAGTTGGCTGGAATTGGTGGAGTGCTAGAAAAGAAACCGTTATCATAGAACTTACGGCTACATTTAGCCGACAACTGTAAATTGATGAATCTACAACTGCTTATATTCATGAAGTCTAGGTACCATAGCGAAGAGCTCATCCGAACGCAATTACCATGAAAGTATCTATAGAAATGACACTTTACGGCGGTGGGAAAAATAACTAACCCTGCCGAGACGTCAGGTCAGGACCAATAATATTGCGGATTCTTCCTTGGACTTTATCAAGGATCTCTAGATATATAGCGGGATCCTTGAACCATATGTGTCAGCAATATTCTAAGCATTGGTGAATGGTAGACTTATAGATATGTAAGATAGATTCCGGAGAGAAAAGAATATCTAGCATGACACGTGCGTATGCGTGTGTGTGTATGTATGTAGGATGTGTGTGAATATGAGAGAGAGAGAGTGACCTTAACAGAAAGATACATGAAGCGGCAGTTCAATATCTACAATTAAAAAAAAATTGAACAGCTGATCGCATGATCAGTTGTTGGAAAATGCAAATATACAGCCAATAAGGCTAGTTAATGGTATGAAATTAAATATTCATTTTATTAAGTAGAGTCATAAATAATTTCCGTTTCTGAGAACTAATTGTAATGTATCATTCTGACAACTAACTATATGTAGCAGTTAATAAATTTGGAGTACACTATATCAATTTGTACACACGTGCAAATACCTTAGTTTTTTGCACCGTAATGGCAGCGTACACAGTGTTTTAAAGAAAAAATATTGTTCTTTACAGCAACGCCAAGCCACATACAGCAAGAATGACAGTCAAAATTTTGGAGTTCTATTCTGCCAAATCTGTCATTCAGTTAGCCTTGTGCCAACCGATTACTTTGTCGATTGCTGCAAAATGTTCTTTCAGAGAACCAGATTCAAAAGTTCGTTGAAGACTTTCACACGAAACCTGCAGAATTTTACTCAAAAGGTATCGAAGACCTGCCTAATAAATGTCAGAAAAACCTTGCAAATAATGAATACAGCGTAACCCGGATATAAGAGAGTTGTCGGGACCGGAGAAGAAGTCTCGTATATTCGGGTTTGGTCTATTATATATACATTAACACAGGCTCTAATTTGGGACCGGAGAAAATCTATCTTGTATCCGGGTTACACTGTATATAATTAGATATCCAAAATTTAAATCTTATTTTCAATATATCTAAAAACTTTTAATAGAGACATAGAGAGATCGACGAAGAAATGGTGCCAATTTTTTCTTGGTAGCTCAATTAGCAACAACTTTATGACCATTCTGAGTTCGTCAGTTTTCCTTCTCGAGTGCTATTATCGTTGTATAACTGAATATGCAGGCTTCAGACTATTTAAAAATAATTATAAATGTTGTCTGTCGAGAAGGCACAAATGAACGCCCTCGAAAACGAAGCCGCGTCATGCGCGTCGTTTTCCAAGAAAGAAGGAAGGAAGGAAGGAAGGAAAGTGTAAAAGCCAGCCAGAAAAAGAATACAAGAAATGCTTACCTGAGTAAACAAAGTTCCACGTCCAAAAGAAAAATGACGCACATGACCTGCATAAACTCTCGTTGCCAGCGTGAGTCTCGAAGGATATGTAAATTATGAACGAGATTCGCGTTGCGCTATGCAAATTAGGTTCTATAAAACGGGTAACTTGATTGCAGTCGGGAAATTTGTCTACGAGTTGTTAAGTTGCGTGGAGGACGCGTTCTTGAGACGTACGACTGCTGGATTGAATTTTATTTCCCCTCATAAAATTCTGCGGCAATGTCATGTCGGTACTCTTGAAGTAAAAGTAATATAATTCCAATGCAATCAATAATTAGATCAGAGCAGCCGAAACTTTGGAAAAACTGCGTTCTCAAAAAGGAAATACAGTAGAAGTCCTCTTATCCGAACTTCAGAGTCGTTCAGATATGGAGACAGGTTTGGATATAATATGGCTTTTGTAATATAACTATAACTTAACAAAACACAAGAATTTATCGCATAGATGAAAAATTAAGTGTCTCATGAAAGTAAATATTAATTTGCTCAATAAGTATTATTTTCAATTGTCTTTCTTATTTCTTTTCTTATTTTGCTTATTTTACGTTGTTCTAGTTTTTTTTTAAGTAAGGCATTTCTGCAAATTACATGCACTTGTATATTCTGTATTCCTGAACAAAGATTTTTATCTCCATGAATTTGATGACCTCATCAATAGCTTTCTCTACTGAGACCCAGTCTTCTTCATCATCCTGAATATTTTCAACATTATCAAAAGAATTTGATTCTTCCTTTATTTCTTGACAATCCAAATCATTTTGAAACGATTCTACCATCGAATTTTTTATAATTCATCAGCGTCTTCATTTAGCCATTCTTTTAAGTCATCCAAAGTGAGAATATTCAATGGATCATCTTCAAGCGCAAGTTTTAGCGTTTCGTTCAGATTCTGCAATTCTTGTTTGTTAATTTGCAAATACATGGAATTAGGAGCTTCAACAATTTTTAATTTCTGACGTTGTTCTGGAATTGTCATCAATGTTGTCAATCATTGTTTCAATGACTTAATATCACTTAAGCAATGACATCCAGACAATTGAGCATGCGCACTCGTTAGTTCATGTGACTAATGGGGGAGTGGACGATTTTCAAACAAATATTTACGCTGTCGATCCAACTTTTTTTTTTTAAATTATTTCTTTATTTCTGACATAACGTGAAAGAATTTCTTTTCCTTTTTCTTCCAGTTGAAGTTTCTTCTGTGCGAGACATTATCGGTTTATAAGAAATTTCAAGTTATTAACAATTATCTGCAAAGAAAAGAAAAATATTAAAATGTCGTATATTCCTACAACATTTAAATGGCAACACCGAGAAGTTCAGATATAAGGACATTCGGATTTGAGGATCTCTACTATAAAAAACACAGAATGTTTCTTTTGCTTTCAGGATTCACTTCAAAAGTTAATGCGTTACAACTTCTTGCTAGGATTCCTAGCACAACAGAGATATACCTACGTTTTATTTTCAGTAGTACATCAATACAAAATTCATTTAAACCATGTAAAAACAGCCAGGCGTGTCATTTGACAGAGCAAAAAAAACAGGTCAAATGTATACCATTTTGAATTTGCCTTAAAAGTCATCTATCGAAAAAACCTGCCCGAAATTTTAAAACTTTAATTAAGTTAAGCTTAACATTTAATCCTCTACATTATTATTATTTACTTCCCTATCGACTGCATTCTTTTTAAAGGCCTCTCAATTGTAGTCTCTTTATTTTTAATTTCACTCAAACGTGTTTTCTGTTGCTATAGCAGGATATGACAACTTCGTTCTTTTTATGTGCCGTGTCCTTTCAGGAGGTAGGCGATCATGGCTCTCCACTTCCCCCTATCCTTTATGGCTCTCAGTAGGTTTCGTCCTTCTGCCACCTCTCCCAGACCACGTTCTGTCATTCACTTGCTCAAGCCCATCAGCTATGTCATGCGTTGTTTTCTCTGTTTTCTTCTATTCGACCTGTGAGTATCAGATTTTCCAGGCCATTCTTTCTGATTACGTGTCCCAGAAACTTCAGCCTTCTCTTCCTGATGTTTTCCTCCTTGTTTGAATCCTCTCCAGGACCTCATCGTTGCTCACCCGTTCGGTCCATGATATCCTCAGCATTCTTCTGTAGAACCACATTTCCGTCGCCTCGAGTCTCTTCCTCATCTTTGAGGAGACCGTCCAACATTTGCCGCCGTAACGAAGAACAGATGTCACGTAACAGCTCAATACACTTTTCTTTGTTACTAAAGAAACCTTCCTGTCTTGCAATACTCTGCCCAGCTTTTGGAATGCGCCCCTGGCCATCCCAATACGTCTACGGATCTCAGTGTCGCACTTACCGTCCTCTGTCAAAACACTTCCCAGATATTTAAACTTCCGCACTTGCTTGAATTTAGTCCCCGACCTGCAAATCGCATTTCGGGCTCATCTTTTTACTGATGACCATGCATTCTGTCTTCTTGTAGTTTATGCTTAGTCCCCTCTTCTCTCTCTCCTTCGCTCCCTTCTGTAGGAGGTTTTGTAATTTCTCTTCCGTGTCGGCTATCAGTACTGTGTCATCTTCGTATCTTATGTTGTTAAGATTGTGTCCGCCAATGTTGAATCCCGGTAGGATTTCCAATTTTCTCAGAGTTGTCTCGCTGTATAGGTTGAACAGGTCTGGTGAGAAGACGCATCCTTGCCTTACGCCCCTTTTGATTTTGGTATATTCGCTGAATTCGTTCTCTATGCGCATGCATGCTGTTTGCTGCCAATATAGGTTCTTGATTATTCTAATATCTTTCCCGAATATATCTAGGCTGCTGAGCAGTTCCAACAGACCCTTGTGCGGCACTTTGTCGAAGGCCTTTGCGTGGTCTATGAAACATAGGTGCACGTCCTTCTGCATTTGTGTTGCTCTTTCTGATAAGATTCTGATGGACTTCAAATTCAAATTCAGGGATCAGAATCACCTTCAAGTGGCAGGATAAACGTTTTGGGAGGTAGGAGTTCTGGGGGGTAGTCTTATTCAGTCACAAGTCAACTTATCCCGTGTGAGTAATGTTCTAACTTTAGTGACTGTCCATGTACTGACTTCTATTTATATATTCTCTCTCTCTCTCTCTCTCTCTCTCTCTCTCTCTCTCTCTCTCTCTATATATATATATATATATATATATATATATATATATATATATATATATATATATATATATATATATATATATATATATATGGAATTTACTTAGACACTCATTCTGTATATAGGATTTTATTTAAAGACATTTATATTATGTTTAACGTTCTTTTTATAGATACAAGTATTTAAGCAAATGCTCTGTTTTATAATAAACAGTATTAAATAACATTTACCGGCCTGAATGTCCGAGAAATTTTCATAGAAAATTTTCGCTCTCCGACAGGAATCGAACCTGTATCCTATACGGAACCATCATTTCTCGTGATGTGCCTTAACCTTTCGGCCACAGATGAGCGTCTGGTTAGCAAGGTCGATTTTACTATCTTTAAACTTAAATCTTCCATGAATCTCTTCTATTCATATCTGCTCTAGCGTATCAAATGTAAACAAATGACGTCATATATTTTAGAATTGGACATTGTCCGACAATTTATTTAAAGACATTTATATTATGTTTAACGTTTTTTTTATAGATACAAGTATACTTGTATCTATAAAAAGAACGTTAAACATAATATAAATGTCTTTAAATAAATTGTCGGACAATGTCCAATTCTAAAATATATATAGGATTTTCTATGCATATTCTTTGCTATTGTAACTTTATTACACAATGAATCCAGTCTTTCTTTTTCTGCATATGTAATTTGCTATGTTTGAATTCATTATCTTACTTCAGCTTTGTCATGTTCCTAAAACCTTATCTTCTAGCTGAAATATTTTGACCAAAACAAATAATAGAACGATTACAACAATAATAATACCTATGAAATCCAGGCACTGCATATTGATATAATAAATAGATACTTTAAAAAAAGATAAGAATTTAACTAAATTTTACAATATTTTAAAAGCATAGATTTGATATTTTAACCTTTAGAACTCGGCATTGTTAATATTACTTCCCTTTCCACAGTATTCTTTTTCAAGGCCTTCCAGTTGCAGTAACCTCATTGTTAATTTCACTCAAATGTTTATACGGTTGCTATAGCAGGATATGACAACACAACTATAGAATTCAAACAAATTCAAATTCAAGGATCAGAGTCACCTTCAGTGGCAGGATAAATTTTTTGCACAGTAAACGAAGTCACATACAGAGGAAAATTTTTCGTGTGAACTTGGTTCTGTAAATTTTTACTGTTACCCAATGAACCCTCGTTTTAACCTTTACCCCTTTCACCCCTTCTTTTTTCCTGTCTCCTTTCACTGTCATTTTCCCGCATTCTTTTCCTCCATTTTAAAAAATGTCTTTCACTGTCTCCATCGCGTTGACTGTAATCAAATCGAAATAAATCTATGTCACTTTAATACCTGGTATTCGGCAGATTATACTCTTGATAAAAAGAGATAAAATTTTATTCAATGAATTATGTAACAGAGAAGGTGAAAAATGAACAGTTATTCTAATTTTATTTTTAGTGATGTTATTACTCAAGGTTCTAGATCTTTCCGTTGTCATCCCTTCGTTTAATATATATGGAGAGAGAAAGGGAGAGAGAGAGAGAGAGGGGCGGGAGAGAGAATATATAGAATATATAGAATTACGTAAGGTGCAATAAATTCCAACCAGTCGAAAATTATGTTATCTTGAATTACCTCGGTCGAAAATTTTTCCTATAATCGAATAAATTCGGCAACAATTGATCGAAGACTTCTCCAGTTTTTGAGTCTTGGCAGATAGCATAGCGTCAGTTCTCTCTTACTTATTTATTTATTTTTTAATTTCAAATGTTCTGGATTGTATTTTAATAATTCAGTTACAGTTTGCCATGACAGTTTGCGAATGAGACAAGAACGATTCAATTGCAGTGAGTTTTGCATTTGGTTTTGTTATTATTATTTTTTTTTTTATAACAAATACATTATGTTGTACCGGCTGCAAATTTGGAGAAAGTATATATGTTAACATTTATATGCTATAGTGTGTGCGCACGCGCGTGCGCGTGTGTGTGCGCGCATTTCTTTATGTGACAGAGAATAAGAACATCATATAATGTATATGTATAAATGCATTGCGTTGGTGATTTTATTGACGCTAGCTGTATCTCTCCTTACCCCCTGCTCTCTATCAACCCCATACATTTCTCTTACTCCCCCCTCTCTCTCTCATATATATATATATATATATATATATATATATAATCGGTTCACCCCATGTAAGGCAGTAAAAGCACTAAGTCACCAGAGTGTGGAAAAATTAGGAACAGAAACATTAATTATGACCGAGAAGGGAGAAGAGTAATCAGGAGGACAATAGATAACGACTGACATTGCATTTAATTTTTTGCAGATGAAACTAGGCTGAAAAGCATGGAGCCGGAAGGGGCTTCCACAAGCGAGAAATGCGGGGAAAGAAACTGTTAGCATAGAACTTACGGCTATATCTAGCCAGCTCTACTGTAAGTCTAGTACTGCACTTAAACCAAAAAAAAAAAGTCTAGGTCCCATAGCGAAGAGCTCATCTGAATAATTACGATGAAAGTATTTATAGAACAGATAAAGCGAGGCAATCTTACGGCGGTGGGACAGTGACTGTAGCTGAGCCGCTCAGGACCGATAATATTCCTGCTTCTTCTTTATGTAAAACGTTCAGATAGAGTATGTCAGTAAAAGGATAATACGACTAAAGACAAGAGGAAAACTTATCTTAGCCAATGCGTTTATTACTCTGGGGGACAGTATCAAGGCAAATGTGCCTTCGCTTTTACCGCATTTGCCTTAATAAAGAAACTCCAAGGACGAAAGGCGTCTGTTAAGATAAGTTTTCCTTTATTATATATATATATATATATATATATATATAAACACAAACAAACAAATGCTTGGAGGTACAAAATCTATATAGTTTTTTTTTTTGCTCTTCATTTTCGTTGCTGTTCTTTTCGTTTAATTTATCAATTTTTCCAACGATTTTCTCCTGATGAGATGTTGGACGAAAGGGCCTTAGGGACTATTACCATTAATAAATTCCTTGTTTTTAAAATAGTATATATATATATATATATAGTCATCCACAGATAGACTGTTTCGCTGTATCACAGACATCCGATTGCCTCAAGCCAGGATCGAAACCCGACTGATTTGGCATCAGTCGGAGATTTTTTTCCCCTAAGCTATCAGAAAGGAAGTTGAATTTTTACGTATTTTATCTTTTGTGACTCAGAGTGCTCAATTCATAGAAGAATTTTGCATTATCAGAAGTAGCAGTCAGTATTTACAAATTCGCGCTTACCCTCTAAAGTGCTCGACCGAATTTTATTCCTCTCGGGAAAGCACCGTGCCTTGAAAGACCGTGGGGCTTCAAACTCACACCTGGCCTTAAGTGGAAGTCGTACATACGATCCATTGCTAAGGACGTAGGTAAAATGATCGGCTCCCTGTACCGCTGCAGTAAGTACCTGACTCCTCCTCCTATCCTCTGCCTTTACAAGAGCCAGATCAGGCCAAACATGGAGTACTGTTGTCATATTTGGGCGGGTGTTGCCCAGACCGCTCTCTCCGGCCTTGATAGAGTCCAAAAGCGCCCCCGAGCCCTTGCGGTTGACGAATTATTCTCCATCTTTTAATCTCTCTCCGACAGGCGGGATGTGGCAAGCCTCTTACTGATCTACCTCTACTTTTACGGAAAATGCTCGGAAGGAATTACATTCCCTGGTCTCGCCAAGTCATACCTTCACGGCAAGAACACGCCATACAACTTACATAGTAGAAAACCACCCAAATTCCCTTCGTATTTCATCGGTGGGCAGTAAGTTCCACACTAGCAGCTTCGTCCCACAAAACACTGGCCTGTGGAACCGACTATACACAAATGGCCTCCTAACGTAGTCCTCTACCTCGAGTCTTGTAAAAGGTATAATATTATTTCATTTTTGCAAGAATTTCCAACAATGTGTTTTTCACCTGAAAAAAAAAAATGCTAAAATATTAATCGTAAATATTACGTCGACCGCTGACGCAAAAAAAAAAAAGATTTTTAACCAAAATTTCAAATGTGCTAGAAAGGAGATATATATATATATATATATATATATATATATATATATAGGGAGTATCAAAAATAATTTTTAAAATTTGGGGGCTGGATTCCTCACAATAAAACAAAGACAAAAGTCCATATAAACATACGTCTGCAAATCCTTCCTTTTTGAGTTAAAAAGTTTAAAGTTTACGGTAGACGCTGTTAAATGCACAATCCAAGATACAACACAAAAATATTTTACAAACTTTACAGATATACAGGGTGTATCAAAAATACTTTTACAAACTTTGGGGACGGGTTCCTGATACAAAACAAGGTAAAATGTCCATATAAACATATGTCCATAAGGCCATCGTTGTACCTCAACACAGCAACTCATAGCAAATGTTCAAAATGTTCTCCGATTAATTCTACATAAACATGCACCCGTCAGATCATGGACTGGTGGACCCTTTCAAATACTTCCACATGGTGTCGAATGATTTCGCAGGCCCCCACTATTTGTTCTTGTTTTGGTGTAAGGAACGCTCCCCCAAAGTTCGTAAAAGTATTTTTAATACACCCTGTATATACATGGGATAGAATATATGGTGGAATCTCCCGTCGTATTCGACGTATGAGGGTCAAGCAGCTCAGCGAGACACCAGCACATATGATTTGATTAAATGGGTGAAGGCTTTGTGCAGAACCAACCGCACTTTTTGAAAGGCCGAATGCAGAGACCTGGTGCACAAGGTCCTCAAACGACCCTCAGAATTCAGAGTTGTCCTTCTCCTAGACCAGTTGCTATCCAAGGCTATAGAAACCAGTCCGTGCTGCTATTTATCCATAGCTGGAGGGCAGAAGAAGAAGATTCATACCTTTCCCAAGGGTATTAGCACGTAAGTGAATGTAATGGATTCGACTGGAATTCGAACTCGGCTCTCCGATTTCTCAATCCGAGCCGCTATTTACTACTCCTATATAAGATATATAAATTTGTATATATCAGAGAACAATTTGAGAAGAAAGAAGTATGATAAAATGGAAAAGATTTTCGTGTGACGCGTTTCGTCCTTTAGGAATTCATCGGATTTATGTTTACGTTGATGCGACTGCGCACGCGCAGAACGAGTGGCGTTGGGAATTTTAAATTTTAAAATATTTTTTAATACGTGTCTTGGGTATATGATGCGTTCTGCGGAGGAGAAGCGTATTCAACATTTGATAATTTTGCGGCAATAGGCAGTTTTGATCAACATTTCTTTTCATGGTTAGCCGTAAGGAATTGTAAATATAGGACTACTTTAAACTGAAGTAAAATAATAAAAATAATAATATTTATTAAGAATTTATTACATAATATATCGAGTTTTACGGAAACATTGTTGACAATTATGCATTTACTTGCATAACAAATAAATAAAAATAATCTAAATTTTCATGCTGTATCTGATTTGCTGGTAGGTATTTTTCTTCTTTGTTATTGGCAGACTTTTAGAATACTTTGGCTGCAATGCTAAGTTCCCTAAGTTCAACAAACTTGAGCCATTTCGTTTACGCTTCGTTACTTCTCTTTTCCATTGTTGTTTTTAGATCGCCTACTTCCAGCCTTTTGATGGAAAATAGCGAAATTCTGAAATTTAGAATGATGTTATTCCATTTAAAAAATAAAGCCTGTAAAAAAATATTTTAAATTACTATACTACCAAAAATAAAATGCTTTTCACGAAAAGCCTTAATGATTTCACTTTAATTATGTAACAATAATATAATGATATTCTGCAGACAAATCTACGGTTTATATTACCTCATCTCATTGCATAGTTATGAAGTCTAAATCTAAACAGAGCTTGAAATATTGTGTAATCGGCTCTAATTTTTTTTTGTAAAATACTTGGATATGATATAATGAGTAATTTACAGTGAAAAAAGCAATATGGCCGACTACGTCATATAATCTAGTCGATTTCAATTAGATTATTTTTATTATTAAATATCCAACATTGTGGTAATAGATCTGCCAAGACGTTATAAGAACATGGACGCACATCTACATCTTTCTAAACATTTTCGTCTTAGTAAATTGTTTCCTTTTTCATCGGAGTAGCATTTTTTTAAATCAAAGAAACATAAAATATACTTAATAGACCACCCTAGATCTAAAGCAACAGACACAAAAAGCTCACCATAGGAGAAAAGGAAAATGAACATAAAATAGATTGTGCTAGAGGTAGTTTCACACAACACCGCCAATTGCTACAAAACAAAAAATATCAACCTCAAAACTCGATTCATGTTCTTACATAGACTCATCAGATCGAGATTTTCATATGGATGCCATACATGACACCACTCCCGAAGTTCAATAGTGAAAAAAAGGCTTTGAGAGAGTAAAGCCTGAGGGTCTTGGCAAAGATCATCCCTTCTTTGCACATTGTGAATTGGCGCTACAGAATCACAAACAAAGAACTGTACCAAATAAGAGAGACTACATCACCCAAAGACTACCAACAGCAGCAACTGCTAAAATGGATAGCACATGTAACGCGAAGAGAAAATAATGGCATAACCAAGAGGCTGACATTCCGCACTACACTGAACAAAAGATAAAGAGCGATAACAGCTACTGGACTTGAGAAATCTGTTGTCCTGAAAAGGTGTTTTAAGAAACATATTTTATAAATGTCAACGGAAAGCAGTACTGACTGCTTGGTTAACAAATGCCAAAAGTTTCCTTATAAGGAAACGGCTAATATTACCATTACATTTGCCGATAACTCACTCAAATATATATATATATATATATATATATATATATATATATATATATATATATATATATATGTATCAGTAATTAAAATCTTGGTAATCCGTATGGATAATCCCAAGTAGGATGAAATTTGGAGAGATCAATGTTAAATCAGAACGATTAATTTAATAAAACTGTTTTCATTAAATTATATATATATATATATATATATATATATATATATATATATATATAGTGCTGTTCGATAAAAGTGACTCACCTGATTTTTTTACTAAATGTTCTCTTCTCCGATGAAACGAAAGTTGAGCTAAATTCAAAGGGTAAGCGATCTAAAATCCGAAGAAGAAGCTTTGAAAGCTCTTTGAATTTAGCAGTAAGTACTGTCAGGCATCCGTTCAGTATAATGTTCTGGGGATGCTTTTCTTTTCATGGAAACCTATGGAAAAGACCCTCAGGAGCGAGCAGTACAAAAGAATTTTAGTCTTGTCTGCTCCCTTCTGCTGAAAGGGTGCAAATCGACCCCACCAAGCTCATTTTTATGCAGGATAATGCTCCCTGTCACAAATCAAAATTGATGAAGGAATACTTTGATGAGAAGCAGATGAGTGTTATTACATGGCCGCCTCAATCTCCTGACCTCAACCTCATAGAAAACTTATGGAGCATTATAAAGTACAGGCTCTCGAGAAAGCAGTTGAGCAACAAAGAGGATTTGATTGTGGATTTCATATCCGAATGGAATTCAATGCTTGGAGATGAGATTTGCCAGAACCTGATTGGGTGGTTGATAAGTTTATTCAAAATAAAGGAGGACCCATAGATTATTAAATATTTCGAACTATATTACCTATTATAAATAAATTATACCTCTATTATTCTTTATTTAAAGCTGTTCGGTTATGTTTCTATTGATTACTAGATGCAGGAAATAAGTGAGTCACTTTTTGTGCACAGATTTTTTTTCCCTAAATCTCATTTATATCCAAAATTATAATTATCAATACAATACATTAGGGTGAGTTATCTTTTTTACTAGGTGGCCGGGACGGGGTCTTTATATTAGTAAGATTAAAAATTAGTTTGACTCCAATAACAATAGGCGAAAAAAATTTTAAGTAGAAAAAATCAGGTGAGTCATTTTTATCGAACAGCACTATATATATATGATAGAAATTTTGGGAGATTTAAATAATTATTCATAGCAATTCATCGAGTCTAGAAGAATCCTCAACAGAATGCAAAAAGCACTGAATAGGCGTTTCGTCCTATTTGGGACTACTCGCTACCGAGAAACGAACCCGGACCGTTACGATACACTGCAAGCCTCATACCACTACACCAAGGTGGAGCGCTGATCCCAATAAATCAGTGCACGGTGTAATATAACAGAAATAATAAGTATATATTAATAAATATGTACATTATCCCTCACCAGAAGCACGACTCGGACTTTCATGCACAACGCAATCTTCAGTGGTACCGGAACTATTTTTAAAGAAAATCTTGCTAAAATAATTTTTTTCATATTTATTAACGCCACGCTTATTTAATTTTATGAAATTTTGAGCAATTAAATTTTGTACTGCTTAATGTGTATATTATTAGTTAAAAGCAGAATTCCATGTAGAAATTAAATCATCAATTTCTTTTTGTAAAACATGATTCACTAGTTACCGAAAAATCTACTCTCAACCATAAAATAAAAAAAATGTTTATAAAACTAAGAGATTATTTAATTAGAAAAAAATTAATTGCTTTTATGAATAAGATATATGGACACTAATGTCTAAAAAAAAATTCGATGAATAATTAATTTTTACAAGAATTGTTTTCATTTTTTCAAATTTTAATTCTAGTACTTTATAAAGTTTAAAATTTTTTAAAATTCTGTCTTAATTTGTATCGGTTAGGCGATATTGTTATTATGTAAATCTATATTTGCTAATACTAAATGGCAAAGCTTATTAAAATTTAGCGATTTTATATGTGTATAAACGTACCGACTTTTGTAAATGTCGACGTTCATACACGGCATTATCTGAAAATAAGAGCGATAACTATATTTTCATCCTTTTTTAAGATTACTGGGTAGCTAAAAATTATATAATAAAGGCGCTCACATTATATTCCCCAAATCATTTTCACAGATACATCCACTGTAGGAAAAAAATAGTCAACCTCTCATCATCTGAAATAAACAGCTTTCGTCGCGTTAAAAATGCATTTCGGCGATATTTTAAACATAAAGTAAGTAATATTTGTTTCAAATCAGATCAATTAAACTTTAAATCAGCTAATATTCCGCAAATAAAGTTTCAGAAAAGTATATTTTATTTTTGAAAGATTTTTTAATAAAGGGAATTACATCGTGATGACGAATAATTAAAAGTAGCGCAAAAATTAAGGAAATTTCAAAACGAAAACACCTTCCAGTCAATTTAAATTAGTTTTTGAAATACAGCAAAGTATTTTGTTTATTAGAAATATTAAATTTAATCTATTAGCTTGAAATTAAAACTAAAATAAAAACTCCAAGAAAGATTTTTCATTTTTTAAAATTACTTTTAAACCTTAGTTATCGCGTTTTTGTGGAGGTACCTAGATAAAACATTACATTAGAAATAAAATCGCATGTTATTTATCTCTTCAATAATTAATTCAAGTTCAAAATAACCAATAATATATTTCAGGGAATTGGAATTGGTACTTGGGGTGACCCCATGGCAATTCAAACCTCCCAGTCGTTCATTTTCAACTTGTAAATAAATAAATACGTTTATATGGAAGTATATTTCAGCTAGATCTTGGGGTTGGGTTTTATCTGATCTTAATTCTTTGATAGTTTTAGATTAATCTCTCCCACAAATTCTACTAATTAAATTATACATTTATACTTAAACTTCTCAAAGTCTTAAAACGATTGTAAAACGGTTGATTTTATCTATGATATATGCATATGAGTATCTATCTATCTATCTATCTATCTATCTTTATTTTATTTTTTCGCCAGCGGAGAGGGTGGCAAAGATTAATATAGGAAATTTTTACGTTCTTTTTTGCGGTGAAAAACACATTGATTTGGAAATTCTTGCAAAAATCAAACTAATTGTCGTATTTTTAGTTTCTATCTATCTATCTATCTATCTATCTATCTATCTATCTATCTATCTATCTATCTGTCTATCTATCTATCTATCTGGTGAGGTTTATTAAAGCTTACTGAAAAAAGTTAAACTTAAATTTTTCACTAACTTCTACAGGAAATACAATTACGACTGAATTGTGAGATCGATCCTCACTAGGTGCCTCTTGCTTTCGGCCTTGTGCTACAGGAAATGCAGAACAAAGAGCAAGTAGCACAACCAATGCCAGAGACTATTGGTTGCATTCTAATATTACTGTATTTTCTTGTGTATAATACTTGGCATGATACGACTTGTGTATAATACGACCCCGTGTTTCTGAAGCTAAAAACAGGGATTAAATTACATCTTTGTGTATAATACGACCTCATGATTCTGAAGCAAAAAGCAGGGAATAAATTACATCCTTGTGTATAACACGACCTCATGATTCTGAAGCAAAAAGCAGGGAATAAATTACATCCTTGTGTATAACACGACCTCATGATTCTGAAGCAAAAAGCAGGGAATAAATTACATCCTTGTGTATAACACGACCTCATGATTCTGAAGCAAAAAGCAGGGAATAAATTACATCCTTGTGTATAACACGACCTCATGATTCTGAAGCAAAAAGCAGGGAATAAATTACATCCTTGTGTATAACACGACCTCATGATTCTGAAGCAAAAAGCAGGGAATAAATTACATCCTTGTGTATAACACGACCTCATGATTCTGAAGCAAAAAGCAGGGAATAAATTACATCTTTGTGTATAACACGACCTCATGATTCTGAAGCAAAAAGCAGGGAATAAATTACATCCTTGTGTATAACACGACCTCATGATTCTGAAGCAAAAAGCAGGGAATAAATTACATCCTTGTGTATAACACGACCTCATGATTCTGAAGCAAAAAGCAGGGAATAAATTACATCCTTGTGTATAATACGACCCGGTAGTACAGCCATCCCTATGTAATATTTTTTTTGAAAAGTTGTACCATATTATCCATTAAAATGTCAATGTCGTACATATATTTGGCTAAATATTTAATTTTCACGATCTTAAATAATTAAAATAAACCGGATGTTTAGCTATACGTGTTTTTATTCTTCTAATTTCCGTTTCAAAACTTATTTCCTGGGAAAGGTGTTAACTAGACATATTAAAAGTGTTAATTAAGATATCATACTTTTCTGTTTGGTTTAACTTTTATATATGTATATATTAATAAACTATGAAAATAAAATTTAAAAAAATATTGTCTTTTATTAAGAATGAAGAAAGAAACTTTATAAAGAAAAAAGAAAATCCAAATATATACAAACTTTATCTTGTAAGCAAAGCAGAGCGCATTCTTAATCTTACTGTTTCAAATAAGAAACTTTTAGTGACAGAAGGCCTTAGAAATAGGACATCTCAATAGCCTAAGTCAGTGTTTCCCAAACGGTGCGGCGCGCCTCATATATGTGGCGGGAGAGGATAGCAGGCGAGGCGGAGTGATTAAAAGACATGCAAAGATTTAGAAACTGTTTCAAAAAAAGGCATATGCCAAAAATAAATAAGATTTCAAAAATTTAAATATTATTATGGATTACTTGCAATTCCGTGCATGAGTCCCAATATAAATAGTTATAAATAACTATTGACCGATTTTATCATTGTGATATATTTGCATTATATCAAGTATTAAGAATATAGTAACTAGGGTCTGCAAACTGGAGGAGAGAGTTATCAATTATATTATGTTCTTTTCTCTGTTTTTCTCTCTCTCTTTTTTTTTTAAATTTTTAAATGTACTTTTTAATCAAAGAAAATTATTTCACATAAAATCTATTTCGAAATTTAATTCAAAGGTGAATTTTTCAAGTCGCTGAAATAAATACAAATGCACCTAGTTTCTCGTTAGACAAATTTTCTACATACAGTGTGTGAAAGCACGTGTGATACACTGCCCTCATCAGCCACCAAGCAGGAGAGGTAACACAGTTTCGGTGGATAAGGCGGTACTGCCACCTCTGGTGCCACCAGCTGCTTTTGCCATCGTACAGAATAATTTTTGAGGGTGTGTTTGTGTAGACGTGTCAGTCTCAGCGATTTTTTTTGCAACTGCTGATAAGATTTTCAACGTTGTGTTAAAAGCGTTTTTTTTTCATCGTTAACCAATACACAACGCGTTAGTAGCGACCGTTATCAATGACGTAGAATGGAAGGTAAACAGATATGTTTCACGTCGCAAGTAGAACTGCATTGCGAACATGGTTTTAATTAAGTTTGTCTATTTTGGATCTTGACCAGATCCAACTCGATGCCTGTTAAGCTGTGTGTCCTGGAAACGATGTGAAGCACGCTTCAGGCACCGGCAAGTGAAACCCAACTTCAAAAAAATAACTGTGGATATTCGCTAAAATACTCCAGGAGACGCGCACAGACGCGTGTTCGCGAGTCTATCAACGTCATTCTCTTAAGAGTTAATGAAATTGTTTTTATTCCCTCCATAGTTGTAGGATAAAGATTGTTCAACTTCGGAAACGATACTATTTTCGCCTATTCTGTGTTATGCTTACAGCTTCAAGGCAAAAGACTTTATTGAAACGCTGCAAATCCAAATTCACATACACTTAGCACTACGCGCGTCCTTCTCTCTGCCTGTTTCTAGTTATCCATATAGTCATAGTAACAATTTATGCTGATCTTTATTTGTCCTGCTTTCTTTAAATAAAACTAATAAAAATAATATAAAAAAAGTAAGATAAAAATAAGAATAAAATATAACATAAAAATAAAAAGTAAAAATAAAATAATAAAAATATAAAATAAAAATAAAATTTGTGTAACCTAGGGAAGATTACTGAATAGAATAATCAAACAAAGGTTGGTAATGAAGGATAAAACTTAGGACAAGAACAACACATATAAGATTCGTCAGCGGCGCGTAAAAGGTGTAGTCAACTGTTATAAGTGAGTCAAGTGAATTCCACAATGGATCTCCAACTGCAGACCAACATACAGTATTTACTACTGTATTTATGTGAATGGGGGCATACCCATTATCGTCCGTAGGTATGCTACAACAAAACTAAAATAAAAAATAAAAATATTAATAAAAATAGGTTAAATAGCAGGGTAGACAGGATTGTCTAGCTATGAGTGGTAGACCGGCGAAGCGGAAGAAAACTCAAAGCCGTGAAGAAGGCAACGGGAAAATCACCCACTATCTTCTGCCGGAATCTGTGATAATTCCCAGATAATAAAGAAAAAGTGTTTGTGGAGAATCATGGTTGTCTGCGTTCTGAAGAGACATGGCATTAAAAGCAGAAACAATGAGAAATAAATCCCAAATCGAAGCACAGACAGACTAAATGAAATAAAGCAAAATATTGGTGAAAGCAATGAGAGCAGTGTGGAGGTTAACAGATTATAGGGTTTGTGTGTATTTTAGGTGAACGTACGTTTTCAATATGTAAAAAATTAAGATAGCAGCATACAAAAACTCGAGTTTCTGCTAAGGACGTTTATTCTCTGTGTGGTGACTGTAGTGAAACAAAATTCTTAATGTATCTTGAGTATGTCCGTTTTACTTTTGGTCCAGGAGTTAAGGCATTTAAGTATAAGTATCGTATACATGATCGAGCTCAAGTCAGCGTTGCACAGACTTGTACCAACCAAAGGAAGTAGAAACTACTTACTTTATCATTGGAACATTAAGCATGGTTAGAGAATGTCCGTTTCCTTTTTCTTGGTCCAGAAGTTGGGATAAGTCAGTACAAGGATCGTTACTACGGTCGCACTCGAGTTAGCCTTGCGCTGAGTTGGAACAACCAAAGGAAGTAGAAACTACTTACTTTATCATTGGAACATTAAACATGGTTATAGGATGCCTGTTTTCTTTTTCTTGGTCCAGAAGTTGGGATAAGTCAGTACAAGCATAATTTCTACGGTCACGCTCGAGTTAGCCTTGCGCTGAGATGGAACAACCAAAGAAAGTAGAAACTACTTACTTTATCATTGGAACATTAAACATGGTTATAGGATGCCTGTTTTCTTTTTCTTGGTCCAGAAGTTGGGATAAGTCAGTACAAGCATCGTTACTACTGTCGCGCTTGAGTTAGGCTTGCGCTGGGTTGGAACAACCAAAGCAAATGCTTAACCTACTTCATAGTTTAATGTTTTTGGAAGACACTTGCGAGTGTCATGTATCGGAAAGTGGAAAGAGAGTTCAGTCGAAAGAGGGTCGAGGAAACTATCATTCCCCAGTGGGAATGTAATTACCTCATGTTTCACATTGTGGCGTAAAGAGCAGAAAGTGAGTGAGGCAAGAAATGTTTGCTTTTTTATAGGTTTCAACAACGCCACCTAACGGCGTTTTACGAAATCAAGTAGGTTAATCATATTTCCGTTTTTATTTTTCTTACTTCTTAGCATCATGGAGAATTTCTTTTTAATTGGTCTCACCCCATGCAAGGTAGTAAAGCCACTAAGGCACAAAGGATTACAGGATGTTGAAGAATTAAGAACAGACACATTAATAATGATCGGAAAGATAAAAGAGTAATCAGGAGGACAATAGATAGCGATTGACATTGCATTTAAAAATTTGCAGATTAAACTTGGTTGGAAAGCATGGAGCTGGAAGGGGGTCACACAAGCGAGAAAAGAAACTGTTAGCATAGAACTTATAGCTACATCTAGAACTCATCCCAACAATGACCATCAAAGTATTTATAGAAAAGACGCAATGAGGCAACTTTACGGCGGTGGGAAGCTCACTGAAGCCAAGCTGCCATATCAGGACCGATAACATTGCTGATTCTTCTTTGGGTTTTATCAAGGCGCTCAAGATAAATAGCAGGGTCACCGGACCATATGTGTCAGCAATATTCTAAGGATAGACGTATGGTAGACTTATAGATATGTAAGATAGATCAGTCTATATTTCTGAGATGAGGTATTATGTACACTATTTACATTATTCGGACTATTGTCCTCATTTTTATCACCATGTTTATCACAACGTTTCGGCCGTTGTACGCTCCGGCCGTCTTCAAGTGGTTGGAATGTCGAACTGAACCCTTTATTTCGCTCACTGGGGTGGACTGTTCTAGTTCCACGTGCCATGTCTAATGGATGTCAGTTATCTCCTGTTAATTCCCCTCTGAAAGTTCTCCACTGCCTTACCCAGGTATCGAACTCTGGGTATTATAAACCTAATACACAGATGTCCTCAAGGACACATGGCACAGTGGATAAAGGCGTTAGTTAGATCCAGTGCCAGGACCCAAAGAGTGTGCGTTCAATACCTGGTTAAGACAGTGGAGAACTTTCAGAGGGGAATTAACGGGAGGTAACTGGCATCCATTAGACATGGCACGTGGAACTAGAACAGTCCACCTCGGTGAGCGAAATAAAGGTTTCAGTTCGACATTCCAACCACCCGAAGAAGGCCGGAGCGTACAACTGCCGAAACGTTGTGATAAACATGGCGAGAAAGATGAGGACAATAATTCGAATAATGTAAGATAGATTCTGAGAGAAAAATTGTCTTGCATGACATAGTGAACTAACTTTCTTAGCAGCTGACTTAGGAATGGATTCAATGTAGTCTTTCCACTTCATGTGAGCCGAGAAAGTTATCCCGAAAAGGCGCAACGAGTTTCTTTTCCTGGAGGTTACCATCAGCCATACTGATTTCTTTATCTTTCTTTTTATTACTCATTATTATTATTGTATTTCTCGATTTTATTTCATTTTCCCACAGCAGAACTGAGATGAGGAATACATTCTAAGAAAAAAGGAATTCTTCTGAGACTATTCAAAATAAATAGAAGAATGTACGTTTGGAAATTTAGAAAGATCTCCAGTAAATCTTAAATGTGACAAAGACGATTTTCATGAGACAAATGTAAGTTAACAGTTAATTGCAATGACAATTTGTTACTCGGACATTTGGCCAACTGACATTTAACCGAATGGACATTTAGCCGAAAATGTAGTGGCCTACTTACATGTGTAGGGAGACTACAGTTGTTTCCCTTGGGTCAGGCTAACGGAAGACGAGAACTCTCCTGTCCCTTCCCCCCTTTCGTTACTTCCGTTTTTAGGAAGCTCTGCCCTTTTTTACTTGCGAACACCGAAGTCCGCACACGTGGAAATTAGTCTGCTGGTACCCAGATTGGCGTGGAGAAAGAAGTAAGTCCTGTTAACTCATCTATGGACAGTCAACGGCCCTAAAGTTGGTATGGCATTTCTCTGTTCTCGTTAAACACCCTCGGTCCTTTGGACTATATGAACAATCTTGTGTTTGGGACATGTAAACCTTTTTAATATGTGTATATAATTTGTTTGCATTATTAAATGTCTTGTCGTGTACGGTCCCGTATTTCGTCTTTCTGTAACCTCATTCGGTGTTAGTGTATCAGTGGCGACACTAATGCCAATATTAGTATCGGTGTCCGGTTATTGGAAGGCTAAAGCGTATTATTCTTCCTAACACGAAATGGCCCTTAAATTGTCGCTAGCTGGTACACCCCATACTAATACATGTAGGTCACACTCTTTATCGTAATGTGCTACATATATTTATATTTATTTATTGTATTAATTCATAATTTTTCGGGGTTTTTTTTGGGGGGGTTTGACTGGCTTTATTTAAAAATTTATTCTGTATATATTATATTTTACTTCAAATATTACTGTAAGATGATAAATATTTTGAGAAAAAGCACATTTTACTACAACAAATTTTTTTTAGTTTTTACGATATAAAAGATCTTTTAATTTCGCTTTTAATGATCATTATCTTAAAGGGATGAACTAGCTTTTATCTTACTGTTAAATACGAATTTAAATAATTAGGTGCTACACTAAAATATTTAAAAAATACTAATTTCAATATACAAATATTGAAATAAGAAAACGTTTAACTTTAAATTTAGATTTAGTAATTTAATCACTTGAAATTCAATGGTAATTATTAGTCCTATTCTACCTTATAATACAAGTAATTAAAATACTTAAAGTATTACTTGTTGCTATTTTTACTTGTACTTTTTATCCGTCGGCCAAATGTCCGTCGGCCAAATGCCTGGCGGCCAAATGTCACGGTTACGTATATATGAATAATCAGGTATTATTTGTAAACACCTTCTTTAAAAACAGATGCCGTTACAATGTCGCAAAATGTCCGTTCGGCCAAATGTCTCTCGGCCAAATGTCCGTCAACCAAATGTACATCGGCCAAATGTCTGTCGGCCAAATATCCGGACACGGTTACGTATATATAAATAATCAGGTATTAATTATAAACAGCTTCTTTAAAAACAGATGCTGTTACAATGTCGCGGAGAAACGAGGCTAAGCAATATTATCAGTCCTGATCTGATGACTTGGCTTCAGTCATTTTTTCCCACCACTGTAAAGTAGATGTCCTGTGTCTTTTCTATAATTACTTTCATGCTAATTGCTCGGATAAGCTCTTCGCCATGATACCTAGACTTTATGAATTTAAGTGCAGTACTAGACTGGCTATGAGGCCTCATCGCTTTGCAGTTGAGTTGGTTAGATGCAACCGTAAATTCTATGCCAACAGTTTCTTTTCTCAGTGGTGGAACTCCCTTCTGACTCCATGCTTTCCAACCAACTTTCCAAAATTTAAATGCAATGTTAATCGCTGTCTACTGTCCTCCTGGGTACCCGTTTCGTACCCGCTCTGTCTCTGTTGCTAATTCTTCCATACCCAGTAACCCCTTGTGTCTTAGTGACTTTACTGCTTTGCTTGCACGAGGTGAAATCGATTAAATAAAATTTTTTTTAAAAATCATTAGCGTGTCGTTATTTATTTTCGCTTCTCATGAAATTTTTTTTTCCTATATGGAGCAAGGAATGAAAAAGTGTTCTTCTTAGAGAACTAAACAGATTTTGACATTTTCGAAATTCATGTTTGATCGTTTCAGACAGCAAAAAATAAAAAAATAAAATAAATTTCCAAACTGCTACGATGTTTCGCAAAAGAAGAATCAATATAAATTGCTATTTGCTGCGGAGGTCTTTGAAGAAAACTACCCGCCTTTTCTCGACAGCCATTAAAAAAATGATAAAATATCTAAGACAAAACTGAGAAGAGAGGACGATGCCGAAGGAATTACATTGCTAGAAATTTAAGTCATTTTACTTTGAAGTTCTTGTTTTCCCCAACAAAACTCGACCACTGACGAAACTACCTTTGCTGTCATTCTTACTCTCTGTTACAGCGTTCGGTTATGTGAATGGCAGTTATCTAAGGCCAAATACCTCGAGGTAGAGAACACACAGAGGCAGGCAGATAAAGAGAGATGGGAAAGCTTATATCTCTTTGAATCTCAAGAATGAGATATTTTCCACATCTCTGCGTGCCCCAACTTCTTGTCCATTTTAAATCAATCAACTGAGCTCAAAGCTGTTCTAAGTCTTGCTTTGTATGAGCCATTAAAAGAATTGGGAAAGAAAATAACTATTTTTACCTTGTTTCGAGAAGGTTGACACCACTAGGCACGGCCATCATAGTGTCCGTATTTTTAGCCGGAGGAAATAATACCAGTTCATCTTTGCAGATTGTGTGTACCTTGATCAGAAAGGGCCCCGGTTGTATGCTTTTCTTTCGGCTAGTGGAATTATTTTTAACCGAAAAAGGGATGGTAAAAGAGAACCTTCTACGTTCCTAAAAAGGAAAATTATCATGGTTTTCAAGAAATTGTTAGAAGGCCTGTTGGGATTTTCTTTCTTTCTTTCTTTCTTTCTTTCTTTTACATACTTCACTTCTATTTTTTTCTTACTTCTACATTTTATTTCTTTCTTTCTCTTTCATACGTTCTCTTTTCTGCTTTTGAAAATTTTTTTCTGTCTTTCTTTCCACACGTTTTTATTTCTATTCTTACACTCCACATTTGCTTTCTTTTTAAGTTCCACTTTTTCTTTCTTTCAATCTTTCTTTCTTTCTTTCTTTCTTTCTTTCTTTTTCTTATTTTAGCATTTTCCTCCTGGCATTCTTTTCTTCACATTTTTCTTTTTTTTCTTACTTCAATATTTTCATTCCTTTTTTTACTTGCACATTTTCTTTCTTTCTTTCTTTCTTTCTTTCTTTCTTTCTTTCTTCTTCTTTCTTTCTTTCTTTCTTTTTCTTATTATCTTTTCACAGTTTATTCCTTTCTCTTTACCTTTTTCTTTCTTTACTTAATTCCATATTTGGTTTCTTTTTTTACTTACACATTTTCTTTCTTTCTTTCTTTCTTTCTTTCTTTCTTAATTTCACATTCTATACCTATCTCTCTTTCACTCATATTTTTCTTTTCTTACTTTTATATTTTCTTTCGTTTTTTACTTACATATTTCCTTTTTCTTTCTTTCTTTCTTTCTTTCTCATTTTTGTATCATTTCTTTCTTTAACATGTTTCTTTCTTTTTCTTGTTTTCTCATATGTTTTCTTTATTCAAACTTATTCCATAGTTGTCTTTTTTATCTCTCTTTCCTATTTTCGCTTTTTCCCTACGTTCAAATTTCTTTCTATCTTTCTTTATTATTTTGTTTTCTTTGTTCTTAATTCAACGCTTACTTCCATCCTTATTTATTCCATATTTTTTGTTTTTTAAAGCCATTTTTTTCTTTCTTCCTATTTTTCTTTTTCTTATTTCAAACTTTTCTTCTTTCTTTACTTCTTTCTTTATTTCTTTCTTAATTGCACATTCTTCCGTCTTTTTCTTACGTCAACATTTTTCTCTCTTTTTTGCCGTACATTCGTAATCCCCATTAGACTCATCTACCACTAATCCTAATCCTCTGCGCTGTGCTCAGATTGACACCCAAACGCTCTGAAATGTTTGTATTGGAGCTTCCGGTGCGAATGCCAAGCAGTACAGCATGCCGTTTCCAAATTTCTGGCAGAGTTAATTGCGTCATGGTGCTCTTTTTCTTACACACGGTGCCCAACTGGCCCTACTGTGCAGTCGACAAAATCAAAAACAAACAACGCGCATGCACAGAATTAGAAATAT
>OZ038479.1:105572356-105587356 GCA_964036315.1 Acanthosepion esculentum
GACTTTGAAATAAAGATCGTCCTTTTAGCTCAAATCTTCCTTTAGGAAGTTATTTTACGCCCTTAGTTCTCAAATCATTTTATCGGGTAACTCTGCAACTTTTATCTTCATTCCTTGAAGAAATAGGAATATTACAGGTTTCTTTACAAGTTCTCACCTGACATCAAACAACTTATTCGTTCGACATCAGAAGAAACTGATCAAAAGGCTTAACAAACATTCCTTGTCCGTTTTGCAAAATTTAACATGTTTAAAATACAACATGTTTAATATAACATGTTTGAACGTAGGATTGCTAAATATTCTTTAAAATACTCCCTCTCTCTTTCTCTCTCTGTCTCTCTCTCTGTCTCTGTCTCTCTCTCTACATATATATATATAAGTATAAGATTGGTGTATACGAATAAATTCCAATAACCAAAAAATACTATTGTTAAACGAGTGCTCAATACAGAGTAGAGCAAATATAATTTATTCGAAAATTACAACATAAATATGTTATAAAATCACTCTAAAAATAGCCATTTTGTTTCAGCACTTCTGGTGTCTTGCTAAGTGATGGTGTTAAATATAGAATGAAGGGTTTTAAAAGGTTCAAATCGACCAAACACCCCTCGCTAAACCCTTTAAAACCCTTTATTCTACATTCAACACCATCACTTGATAAGACACCAGAAATGTTGAAACAAAATGGCTATTTTTGTAGTGATTTTATAACATATTTATGTTATAATTTTCGAATAAATTATATATATATATATATATATATATATTACTTCAAACGTCTATCGGCCTGCGCATTCGAATAATCTAAGACAAGAAAATGTGTCCTCCATCAGGAATCGAACCTGCACTTACGTTTGTACTGGAAAGGTTCGATCCCTGCAGTCGGATACATTTCTTTATTTTTCGAATGCGCAGACTATTATATGTATTCCGCACTGTTTAATGAATAATTAAAAATGCCGTGTCTATTTCAAATAGGAAGTGTCCACTATAATAACCTTTAAAGTAATAAAACTGTCAGATTAAAATTCATTAATTCTTTACACACACACACACACACACACACACATATATATATATATATATATATATATATATATATATATATATATATATATATATATATAATAAAAAGTTTATAGTCAGAGTTGAATTAGACCAGAAAACAGTAGTATTAAAAAGTGCTCAATACAAATACAGACATCGCCTGAAGAGACCGAAAGGTTGAAACCAACTTAGCGGAATCAGCTGATATATATATATATATATATATATATATATATATATATATATATATATATATATAATGATAGAAATCTGTCGAATTAATAAATAAAAAATCCATCATTTCTTTAGAAATTGTTTTGTTTATGTATGGATATAAAACTGAACAGATATGAATTTTCGAGAATCTATGATGCGAAGGATTTGCGCTCTCGAGTGGCGACAATTGCATCAGGAACATGGAACAAATAATTAAAAAAACTACAACAGAAAAATAATCAACGATACCGACCTCAAATGTCAATTGCCTGCAGAGCAATATAATATGCCAAGCCATTGTAAAACAACGAACGATGAAGATAAAATATACATAGTAGCAACCGAAGCTCTCTGGAAATAGAAATTACATATACAAAATATCATTTACCAATTGTAAATACACGAACAACACAACAATTTCTCAACAAATATAGGAAGTTATAAGCAAAAACGAAGACACACTAAAAATATAATGAAGAAAAACAGTATCATCCAACAACAATGGATCCAAAAACCGTGAAGGAGAAAATAGCTATAATCACTTTCCCCAAATCAACACAAATGACTAAACAAACGATCAGAACTTATCTCAAAACACAAATATAAACGTTAGTTAAAATCGAAAACTGATAACGAATATCTTGCAAAACATTACCAAGAAAAATAAATGCACTATACACAATGCAGATAATGTAATATATTTTAGACAAAGTCAATATTTTAAATTAAACAAACTAGATTATCAACGCTCAAAAGGAAAAAAAGTAATAAAGTAATATAAAATAAATAAAATAGTTTTGTGATGTCAACGAATACTCGGTGTCACTTTCGGAATGCTCGTTGTAGTAAAGACTTTGTAATCGCCGATAAAACTATAGTAACGCCGTTGAACAATACTCGTGTCAGACGCCTTTGAATAGCACTCTCACTGATAGTACTTGCCCGATAATACTCACTCGAAAGTAACCACCGAATAGTGATGCGTATAGTGATCAGTTTAGAGAACAGTGTAGAGAAGAGAATAGGGATCCGTAAAGTAATAGAGGATAGAATAGAAATAGTGATCGTTACAGTAATAGAGGATAGAATAGAAATGGTGACCCGTAAAGTAATAGAGGATAGAATAGATATGGTGATCCGTGTAGCAATAGAGGAGAAATGGTGATTTTAAGAAGTAGGGGGACGCGTTGAAGAAAAGGTGAAGGTTAAAGGTTATAAAACACCCTCTTTCTAAAATGTTAATCAATACATGATAAATTTTAAAGAAAGAAATAGCATAAAAACAGTCAGCATAATATGAACTTGATTTGAATGAAACGAACCAATAAATATTAAATAAATGACAAAAAAGATTAAAATGATTTTAAAGTCTATTAAATTTTCAATTTCATAACAAAAAAACATTTAAGTAAATCTATATATAAAATTCTGTGACTTTCGTTAGTCCGTCTGTCCCTCTGTCCGTCACACCCTCTAAAATAACCATATAATGATCAATCGAAACCAAATACTTGGGAGAATTGCAAACAGGTAAGGGGCACAAAGTCTGCATAACTTCGTACAATTAATTATCATTCTTTTTTTTTTTGAAAAATTAAAAGTTTTATTATTTAATATACTAAATACTCACACTATTTTAAAGAACAATTTAATGATTAAAATAACATATTTATTTAATAAGAAATAATATTCTTTAAGATTTTATATATACAAGAATTCAGTTTCTACTTCCTCCAGCCTTTGCGAAAACAATAAACAAATAACATGGCCAAACCCTTTAAAAAGTTAGAATTTGGCTCCAGAAAGAAATATTTACGCGTGGCCAGTTGTATATTGCATGCTCAAGAGTAAGAAATCCTAAGAATTTATTTTTCTCTGTTAAAAAGAAGAAAAAAAGATTTTCTTAAAAAAATATTGCTTGCCTTGAAGTCTTATAAAATCATATTAAATTAAAGAAATTTTTAACCCGCGAAGTAGGGTTTTGCCAAAGTATTTTTCCAAACAAATCAGCTTATTCAAATTTCATCGATTGGTTTGCGAAATTGAGCGGAACGTAGAGTTTGTAAATCTCGACAAAAAATGTTAGCAATAATTTTAAGAATACCGAATGCTGTGTCAGCGTCAGCGTGTTGCAAAAAAATGTCCTTATTACAGAAAAATTTGAAAACATGAATGCTTTTCTATTAACAAGCTTATCTCTGAGACTATTTTTTGAGAGAATCTTTGCTTTATTGAACTGTACTGATAGTTAAATAATCAATAACACTATAGGCACCTCGGCCTTGAGTCATGCGTTTTAAGCATTGACCTGTATCCGCCGATAGTCAGTTAGTCGGGAAACGTGCAGTTTGAAACCTCTAATTAAAAATGTGTGCTTCATTGATGGGGTTCCAATGTAATTGACCACCCAAAGCGATGGCGTTTACCGCTTACACTTGAAAGAGCCTTAGGCTACATCCTAATGAGTCGTTGTTTAAAACAGCTTATTTGAAACATGAGGATATCTTTACTCTTGACAAAAACTGTTCCTTCTTACATTTCTTTAGCTTTCGCTTTCGTTGTCCGAAATCGGTAGTCGAAAAATACGCCGGCCATTTTTTTTCCTGATAGCATTGTATATTTTGATCACATTCTTAGCTTAACTCAAAGAAATCTTTTTTTTCTAGGTTGGAAAATCAGTATCGAAAACAAGAATACAAATTATTTTGACTGTGAAATTATTTTAAAGAGAACATAAATTTAAAAAGAAAAATTATTAAAAAAAACATATTTACTATCGAACAGACGTACTACAGTGTTATTTATGCTTTTTTCCAAATATTTAGATTTCGATGTTAAATAGCCCATAGAGGTTGATGTGATGTTAAACAGAATCAACCAACCAACACGAAAGAACTCGTTCATGATTTTAATCCAGATATCCTACAATTTTATAAAGAAATCACCGCCTCTAGTAATCATGAACAGACAAACATCTGTCTATATTTCTGTGATGAGGTATTATCTACACTATTTACATTATTCGGACTATTGTTGCCATATTTATCACAATGTTTCGACCTACTTCAGGTGGTTGGGATGTCGAATTTCGTTCGCTGGTGTAGACTACTTCACGGATAAATTAATTAGTTAAAGGATGTCAGTTATCAGGTATCTCCTGTTAATTCCCCTCTCCAAGTTCTCCACCGCCTTAACCAGGTATTGAACTCATAATCTTTGGGTCGTACAAGTGAATCTAACTAACGTGCTATGTGTCCTTAAGGACATCTGTGTGTGAATTTCTGGGTAATATAAACCTAATGTCTTCAGCAACCATTTTTTTATCAGTGTTCATATCGACATTTTTGCTGTTATCATTGCATGTCTTTTACCAGGTCTCATATTGCAATTTTCGTTGTTATTATCGCTTTTCTCTAGCACTCCTTATTACTGGTTCCCATATTGTATTCATTTCTATGCTTGGTCGGCTCAGGAGATTTTTGTGGCTTAGCATATGTGCTGATTCCTTAAGTTCAAGAATTTTCCAATGATGTTCTTTGTCTATGATTTCAACCTGATCCCACAGAGGGCGGTGATCTCCCTTTTTCTCTCCATATGTGGTCAGCCACGCCTGATTTTTCCACTTCCCCTCGTGTTACAGCTTTTTGGTGTTCTTGAAGCCTTACCCTAAGGGGGCGGTCTGTCTCCCCTTTATATTTCTTTCCGCAGCTGTACGGGATGGTGTACACACAGTCTTTAATCATGTTCTCCTCTATGGGGAGTCTTACTCGGGAGAGATATCTGCGAAGTGTCGTCCAACTTTTGAACGTTTTCCTATGTTATTTGGACCTTTGTATTTTCTCAGGTAACCCCATCACAAAAGGCAGGCAAACTGTTTCCGGGTGTGTTGTTGTCCTCCTCTTGTACCCGCCTATCCCAGTTTATTGGGGCTGCTGCCATGTACCCAGGGTAGTTGTTATGTTGTAGAGTACTACTTATACTGACCAATTCTTTATCTAATTTATCGAAATAAAGGGTTCAGCTCGACATTCCAACAACCTGAAGAAGGCCGGAGCGTACAACGGCTGAAACGTTGTGATAAATATGGCAACAAAGATGAGGACAATAGTCTGAATAATGTAAATAGTAAACATATATATGCACAAAAGCTGAGCATCATCTACCATGTATTCAGTTGTGAAAGCAAAATAACATATATCATTTTTATGACTTCAAAGTTCCCAAGAAAATTAAATTTTAGCATTAAATGACATTTGAGTTGATATGCCATTAAACAAATAAAAATAAAACAAAACAAGAAACGTGTGCACATCTCTCTCTCTCTCTCTCTCTCTATATATATATATATATATATATATATATATATATATATATATATATATACATATATATATATATATATATATATATATATATATACATATATATATATATACATATACATATGTATATATATATATATACATATATATATATATATGTATGTATATATATATATATGTATATATATATATATATATATATATATATATGTATGTATATATATATATATGTATATATATATATATATATATATATATATATATATATATATATATATATATGTATATATATATATATGTATATATATATATATATATATATATATATATATATACACATATATATATATATATACACACACACACACACATATATATATATATATATATATATGGGGTGGAATGGGGATGTTTCAATGTTCAGAAATTCTATCCTAGCTGAATATATTTCAGAATGAATCTATGTACATTTTGTTCAACTTGTATTTATTATCTTTTTGATGTAACCTAGGGAAGGTTACTGAATAGAATAATCACACGAAGGTTGGCAATGAACGATAATACTCTGGACAAGAATAACACATATAAGATTCGCCAGTAGCGCGCAGAAGTAGTCAACTGCTAGAAGCGAGTCAAGTGAATTCCACAATGAATCGCCAACTGCAGGATATCTACCAACCGCCCCACGCGGTCAGATGTAACACAAGGCCGAATTTAATGTGGGGTATCGGAGCCCGTAAGATCGGCCAAAACTTCCCAATAAACCCCGTATAAAACGGGATCGGGTAGCTGTTTCCGAGACGAGACTATGCTCTTCGACGTAGTCTCGTCTGGGGATCCTCTCTGCCTCCGGGCAGAGAGTCTGACCAGCACAGCTGGAGACGAATCTCCAACTGCAGGATATCTACCAACAGCCCCACGCGGTCAGATGTGGCACAAGGTCGAATTTAATGTTGGGTATCCAAGACTGTAGGCTCGGCCAAAAATTACCCATAGACACCGTATAAAACGGGGTCGGGTAGCAGTTTCCCGAGACGAGACTCTGCCCTTCGACATAGCCTCGCCTGGGGATACTCTCTGCTCGCGGGCGGAGAGTTTGTCCAGCACAGTTAGTGAAGAATCTCCAACTGCAGACTAATATACAGTATTTACTACTGTATTTATATGAATGGGGACAATACATTAGCGTCCGCATGTATGCTACAATCCTTTTTTTATGTTAGAGAAAAACGATGATCACCTTTGTAGGGTCATCAGTAAACAATGAAGACCAGAAAGAAAAGAATAACTCGCCAACAACACTCGAACTCGTAGCCGTTTTCCTCGAGAAGCCTGTATCAACAGGATCGCTGATTAAGTCACGGAAACCCGCAAGATAATAAAATAATACCGGTGCCAATGGAGAAAACGTCCTTTTGAAACGGTGTTTTTTTGCAGGCACGATAGTCCATGTTTGCCGAAGTTTTTTAGTTTTTCTTTTCTCTCTCCATTCCTCCCCCACTCTCTCTCTCTCTCCGTTCCCCCTCTCTCCGTGAGTGTGTGTGTGTTAATGTAAGACGGTTAACGTCACGATGAGTTATGATATGGAACGTTTTCGCTGTAATTTACCTTCTTCATATTTCAGTTCTAGCCCATCGAAAGTTTCAAAATCGGAATTTTGAGACGAAACACAGGAAATCGATTATTAGCCGATTATTATTGCCGGCCTACTTAGAACTACCATATAGGCAAATTGTTTTGCGTCTGTATTCCTGTATTCTTTTTCGTCCTGGGTATGACGATAAACTACATCTAGCAGTAAGGTCTGTGGTCGGGCAATTGGAGGTTTTGAGGAGCGTAGAAGCACGTCTTAATTGCTGTTGTTCACAGGTCCACTTTAACCCGGAATGGTAGCACCTGTGAGGGTCCCAGCTATCAGAAAATAGTGCCCTCCACCCCAAAAAATCAACAGGTCATTTTTATAGTAAAATGAACAATCTCTTTAGCAAAATGACAATCAATGCAACTCTTAAAAGTATAAATATGAATTCTTATGGTAAAATGACCAACAATACATTTCATGATCTACAAACTATATCTAAAAACATACCTTTAACCTGAAAGTATGAAATAATGTACAAAATATTGAGATTTCGGCCTTAAATAACCCATAGAAGTTGATATGGCAATGAAAAAAATCCGCTATACACCACCTGTATTCCTGACCCTGTATTCCTTTATTCCCTGTATATAATATATTCTTTACTCTGTATTCCTTTGTTCGCGATAAAATTCATTCTTTTTCCTGTATTCATTTATTCCCCGTAACATTTATTCTTTTTCCTGTATTCCTTTATTCCCTGTGACCATTTACTTTCATTCTGTATACCTTTATTCCCTGTAACCAATTATTCTTTACCCTGTATTCCTTTATTCCTTTATTCCATGTAAACATTTATTCTTTACTCTTTATTTTTTTATTCCCAGTAACATTTATTTTTTTCCCTGTATTCCTTTATTCCCTGTCACCATTTATTCTTTACCCTTTATTCCTTTATACACTGTAACCATTTATTCTTTACCCTGAATTCCTGTATTCCCTGTAACCATTTATTCTTTACCCTGTATTTCTTTATTCCCTGTAACATTTATTCTTTACTCTGTATTCCTTTATTCCCTGTAACCATTTATTCTTTAATTTGTATTCCTTTATACTCTGTAACCATTTATTGTTTACCCTGTATTCCTGTATTCCCTGTGACCATTTATTCTTTACCCTTTATTCCTTTATACTCTATAACCATTTATTCTTTACCCTGTATTCCTTTATTTCCCGTAACCATTTATTCTTTACCCTGTATTCCTTTATTCCCTGTAACATTTATTCTTTACTCTGTATTTTGTTATCTTTTATTATTGATACCGCAGTAAATTTTACTCAACCGACGGCCAATGGTTGATTGAAAGGATTATTTCCTAAACGTAGAAGCGATTAAAAATGATAAGATGTCAACTGCAAGTAGACAGAAAGTATGGTTATCAGAATGAGAAAAGTCCTAGATACGAGTTACAAATTGGAGATTCCAACGCCCGACAAGTACAGAAGATATCTGTTTTAACAGGGGATGGAAAATGCGACAGCAAAACCCAAGGACGCATTGGTAAAGAAAATGGTTAAGAAAAGTGCCGAGAAAGAAAAATTGCGTTAGAAACAAAGAAAAGGATGCTGGGTTGCTATGCGGTATCCATCCTCTTATATGGCAGTAAATGCTGGACAATCTCCCTACGGATGAAGAGAAAGCTGGAAGCAACAGAAATATGATTCTACAGAAGGATACTGAGAATTCCATGGACGTGGCAACGAGTAAGCAACAAGGAAGTCTTAAAGAAAATGGCAACAGAAAGAACACTTCTACTCAGAATCAGGAAGAAACAGCTGGAATTCCTTGTGCACCTAATGAGGAAGCTCTTGGAAATCTTAGCCCCCCACCCCACACTGGGCATACAGAGAGCAAAAGAGATAGAGGAAGGGGGAGAGCCACCTACCTGACGAGTTTGTACGAATGGATGGCGGAATAGGGAAGCGTGAACATTAACAAAGGGAGAAAAAACGAGATAGGAAGTTGTGGAGAGCCATGATCCTCCATGTCCTGAATGGACGCGGCACATAGTAGAAGAAAATTTTCGCAAAAGCACACAGTCAGAATTGTAATGATCAAATAGACGAGATCATTAATAACCACCCCAGGACAAGGTGGTTTCGGTATGAGTGAATAAAAACAATTTTTCTACAGACGATGGGAGTTTGAACTCAGCTCGCCGTATTCAAATTCTCGCCGTCTGTTACTTTCGCACAAGTGCTCAAGGGAAATAAATATCTACCTGTTTATTGGTTTAAATAGCAAGATATTGCATGGTATAGTATGGCATGATATGGTAATATTAGCCGTTTCCTTACAAGGAAAGATTCGGTAGTCATTGATCAAGAATTCAATACTAATTTCGGAAATTTATAAAACAAAAAAATCATTTTGAACCATATGTTAGAAAGCGGTTGTATACAGCTGACACTTTAACAAAGAAGAAAAGAAAAGAAAAAGAAAAGAATACTGAACAGTTACGTGACATCTGTCCTTCTTTACGGCAGCAAATTTTGGGCAATTTCCCCAAAGATGAAGAAGACTCGAGGCAAATGAGATGTGGTTCTACAGAAGGATATCATGGACCGAGCGTGTGAGCAACAATGAGGCCATAGAGAGGTTGCAAACAAGGAGGAGGCTTATACTTACTATCAAGAGGCAGCTGAAGTTTCTCGGACACATGATGAGGAAGGAGGGCCTGGAGAATCTGATACTCACGGATCGTATAGAGGTAAAGAGAGACAAGGGAAAACATCGCGTGACATACCTGGCGGGCTTGAGCAGGTGGATGACAGAACGTGGGAAGAAGCAGAGAGAAGGAACTTGTTGACAGCTGCAAGGGATAGGAAGAGGTGGAGAGCCATGATCGCTTACGCCTTGAAAGGACATGGCACATAAAAAGAAAGATATTACACCCATATGAATCGAGATTACGAGTCTAATGTCTTGATTTTGTAGCAATTTGTTGATTTGGGGCAAAACAACTCCTAGCATAACCTATTCTATGTCAATTTCATTATATCCAATATTAATTTTTTTATAACTGGTCCATACACTCTGAAGTATTTGAAGTGTTTAATATTTACTAGTTCCGCACCCTGAATTAGTAAATACCTCATTAGCAATAACTTCAAATACCTCGGTGTATCACAAGGTAGACTGGTCACTTGAGCTTTGATTAACTCTCTAGCTTTCGTCAGATCTCAGTGTCGCACTTACTGTCTATTGTCAAGAGGCATCCCAGATATTTAAACTTCTGCATCTGTTTGATTCTAGTGTTCCCAACCTGCAAATCGCATTTTGGGCTCTTCTTCTTGCTGACGACCATGCATTCTGTCTTCTTGTAATTTATGCTTAGTCCTTTCTTCTCACTCTCATTCGCTACCTTCTGTAGGAGATTTTGTAATTTCTTTTTCATGTCAGTACTATGTCGTCTGCGTATCTTATGCTGTTAATGTTGTGGCCGCCAGCGCTAAATCCCGGTAGGGTTTCCAATTCTCTCAGACAGAAGACGATAAGGCGACACTGAGATCTGCAGATGTATTGGGATAGCCAAGGACACATTCCAAAAGCTGCGAGAGAGCAGGATTTCTTTAGTAACAAAGAAAAGAACACTGATCTGTAACGTGACATCTGTCCTTCTTTACGGCAGCGAATGTTGGACGATTTCCTCAAGGATGAGGAAGAGACTCGAAGCGACAGAGATGTGGTTCTACAAAAGGACGCTAAGGATATCATGGACCGAGAATGTGAGCAATGATGAGATCTTAAAGGGGTTACAAACAAGGAGAAGGCTTATACTTAGCATCAGAAAGATCATGGATATCCATTTTGACAAAGACCGAAAAAGAAATGGTGCGTCGATTTTATGTTTTGTTTTTTTTTCTCTCACGTCAAGGTAAGAGAGAAATTTGCTTTAAATTCTTCAAGCTGTATATATATATATATATATATATATATATATACTAATTCCTTATAATAAGACAGTATGTATGTATGGAGATTGAATATACATATGCATACGCATACTAGCAAAAACGCACACAATACAAAAAAAAGGAAATAAATCTAAAAACACGCAGGGGTCATTAAAAGATAAGAATACAGGTATTTTTACTCACTCTTTCTCGGACCAATCTTCATTGTTTTATTACCCTTCAGGTAGAAGAACTTTCTCACCGCTAGTCAATGAAAGATATTAAGTGTCACTACCACACAATAAAAGAGAATGTTTAACATCGAAAAACATAAGGAAAATTAATTTATTTTAATAATATGTGTAAATATCCACTCTTTGCCTGAAGAAAGTCACGAAACCCGAAACTCGTGTCGCAAAATTATGGAAAATAAAGCATAATATATATTTAAAAAAAATTCACAATACAACCAAAAACGTTTGCGGTTTCTCTCTTCTTTTTAATATATATATATATATATATATATATATATATATATATATATATATATGTGTGTGTGTGTGTGTGTGTGTGTGTGTGTGTGTGTGTGTGTGTGTGTGTGTGTGTGTGTGTTTACAGTAAGGTTCTCTCTGAACAAGGCCCGGGGGTCACTCGAGGTAGAGGGTTATGTTAAGAGGTAGTTTATATGAATAAGAGGAGAAGATGATGGCTAGCTCAAGACTTGAACAGGTTAACACTATGATGATTGGGGAAACATCTTCTTAGGAGGAAGGAGCTGTTTGAGCTATAGTAGTTTGATATGTTTAGAGTTATTTGAGGTCGTTAATATTAACATAAATAAAAATTAACAACATAATACGTCCTCAAATATCTCTAAACATGTCAAACTACTATAACGTAATCAAATGCATTCTAACTATAAGCAGGAGAAAAAATCTAAAGACCTATAAACACAAATATATCCCTACCGATCCAAGTAAAAAAAATCAAATTAATTATATACTATACTAAATTCAATACAACCAACCTAGTCATCCATAACAACACTTATCCGTCAACTAGCGTCTTAGAAAAGACCAACATCGTATATCAATTTAAATGTCCTTTGAACGATTGCATCTCTGATGAAAATGTTAATGGTTTACAACAACAACAATGACGAGAAGGCTAATGTTTCACTTGAACGATGATAGTTCAATCTCAGAACATTTAAAGGAACAGCCATGTCCACATTCACTGTTTAGACAGATATTAGTCGAAAATACATCAGTGCTTCATCAAGATAATAATAAGCAAAAACTTAAAATTCTGGAAGAGTATATGTAAGAGAATTGCAGTCATAAAATAAATAAAGTCAACTATGAGTATAGCAACAAAGTTCTTAAATGTTTGTAGGAATAAAGTGTTATATGAAAAATACGAAATTAAAATACTACAATTAAAAAATCTTTTAAAAAAATCACGTAAGTTACCTCCCTTGCATAGAGGTGAACAAATATTTTGAATTTGCGGTGTTAACGCATAACACATGCATAGATTTGCATAGATTTGCAAGTACTTTGGAAAGTAAAAATTATTTGAAAGAAAATTTGGGAATTTTTCTTATATTTCTACAGCAAACAAAAAATTAATTCGTGGACTTGAAAGTATTAAAACTAAAATACATAAACATAATACATCTGAATTATTTAACCAAACATATATACATATATCTGTGTGTGTGTGTGTGTGTGTGTGTGTGTGTGTGTGTGTGTGTGTGTGTGTGTGTCGTTTAGAACTTTAACTTAATTAAAATTTACACTTAATCTCCCCCTCTCTTACTGAACAGTCGACGAATAAGCCGTCCCTCCGCCCCTCTCTGTAATGTGCGAGAAGCGTGGTTAGCAACCCTGCTGGATAAAAAATAAGACCTATGAAAGGGCGGAAGAACTCTTGAAGAGTTAACGTCCAACTAACTGGAGATAGTGTCTCAATAAAATCACTGAGGAGAAGGCAACAAAAAGTCGCTCCAATATCAGTCACAAGAAAATAATGGCAATTCACAAATATATTTTTTGAAAATCTGTAAAGAGCTATAATCACTGACATCCTGAAGTGACATGGCAATAAAATATTATGAAAAAATGATTTAAAAAATCGATACTTCATCCGAACAAACCTTTTAACCTCATTTAAAAAAGTAAATCCGATAATTCTGCAAATGAGACGAAAAAAAAACACAGCAGGTTCAAAACAGAAAAACTTGTTTGATTCCTAATATCTTAAGAAGGCAGGAAAATCAACCAGCTGAAACATTATGCCCGGGGGGAAAAATAAAGTCATTAGTACGAAGAAGCAGTTATATAGTAAATGTCATCGAATATCAATGGGCTGCGTGAGAGTGAGGGTAGAGTGAGATAGTAAATGCGTGTGTATCGGTTTAATCACATAGTTTCGTTGGTGTATTTAAATTGTTAAACGTTATCTTTTTACGTATGTGCCAAAACCGATTAACTCTGCGAATATCACGCTTGATAATTTTTTTATTTTCTTTTCTTTTTTAGACACTGCAATCTCTTGTTACAAGATTTAATTTCCATCATGATAAGGGCCCACAAGGCAAAATGCCAGCAGACAAATGGTTACCAGAAGGAAGGAAGGAAGGAAGGGAGTGAAGAAAAGAAGGAAAATCTGTGGAAGGAAGGGAAATGAGTGGAAGGAAAGATGGAAATGAGTGGAGGGAAGAAAGAAAGAGAAATTATAGGAAGGAAGGAAGGAAGGAAGGAAGGAAGGAAGGAAGGAAGGAAGGAAGGAAAGAGAAATGAGTGGAAGGAAGGAAGAAAGGAAGGAATGGAAATGAGTGAAGGAAGGAAGGAAGGAAGGAAGGAAGGAAGGAAGGAAGGGAGGAAGGAAGGAAGGGAAACGAGTGGAAGGAAGGTAGAAAGGAAGGAAGGAAGGAAGGGAAACGAGTGGAAGGAAGGTAGAAAAGGAGGAAGGAAGATAAATGAATGAAAGAAAAGAAGGAAGGAAGAGAAATGAGTGGAAGGGAGGAAGAAATGAGTGGAAGGAAGGAAGGAGGGAAGGGAGAGAAATGTGTAGAAGGGAGGGAGGAAGGAAGGAAAATGAGTGAAAGAAGGAGGGAAGGGAGGAAAGAAGGAAACAAGTGAAAAGAAGAGAGGAAAGAAGAGAAATGAGTGGAAGGAAGGAAGGAAGGAAGGAAGGAAGGAAGGAAGGAAGGAAGGAAGGAAGGAAAATGTGTGAAATGAGGTCGAATAGAGGAAGTCGTGTTTGAAGTGAAGGGAAACGAAAAAAGAGATGAAGGACTTGGCTTGAGAAAAGAACGAACAAAGAATTGTAAGAATAGTGAGAAAATTGTAAGAATGGTTGAAAAAGGTAAAGAAAAATACTGAAAAAAAAGAAAGTGAAAAGTTAAAAAAATGGAAGGAAAAACAAAGCGAGAAAAAAATAAGGGGAAAGCAAATAATAAATAAATGAATGAAAAGGAAAACAAAGGAGAAGGCGAACACAGAGGAAGAAAAAAGACGTGGATGAAAGAAAGGTTTCTGAGAAGAGAAAACAAATATGGATAATTCGGACAAATGTTTTCTCAGTCGACTCTATTTCCGGGGTATCTAAAGAGTGCTTTCGTTTTTTCAATCAATTCCCTAGTATACAAGATTATATATAATTCCCTACATATATCTTTCGAAGATCGGAGCGTTTTTGAACGTTTCCAAGTGCTGATAAACAGTTTCTTCTGTAACTTGTATTTGGTAAGACTGGATACATTTGTCATAACGGATATCGATAAAGAACAGGTTGAGTTCGAACACTATAACAAAAGCATGAAACTTATTTATTTGGTCTTGACTGGCAACCGGTCTAGAAGAACCC
>OZ038479.1:105592356-105617356 GCA_964036315.1 Acanthosepion esculentum
TATATATATATATATATATAAATATATACATATATAAATATATACATATATATATATATATACATATATATATATATATATATACATATATACATATATATATATATATATAGAGAGAGAGAGAGAGAGAGAGACAGAGAGAGACAGAGAGAGAGAGACGCGGGGAGAAAGGGATATATATATATATATATATATATATATATATATATATATATATTATATATATATATATATATATAATGTCTATTTGGGCAGCAATCCCTCTTTTATGCAGGTTTCGTTGAAAACAACTGACAAAGTGTGGTGGCTGAGTTTTTTATGAAATTTCTTATGTGTTCGCATCATTCTTTTCTTTCCAGCACATGAATTATATCAAAATTGTCCGAATGTTGTCCCAGCGCTTTCGGCATTTTAGACATTATCAAGGACCTTCGGGGATACCCGCCGTTGTTCGGAAGATCCCTGAATGATAGTTTATTATTGGAAATTCATAGATATTTTTCAGCCATCTTATGAAAAACAATTTTTTATGCAATCTTTAAAAAATAAACTTCATTGTTTTTTTTTTGTTTTTTTTTTTTTGGTTTGTTACAAAATAACTAAATTTAGGAAAATACCACACTACCAATACCACACTCGGGGTGGGAGGCTTAGGGGACTGAGCAGCCCTATATTTTTATTTAAAAAAATACTTTATTTTTCAATTTAAATACAAACATAAATACTTTGTTAATGCTGTTTTCAAATAAATAGATATAAGTTCATTAATCTTTTTTCAAATTATTATTAATAAACAAGTAAATAGACTTTTAAACATATTTAATTTAATAATTTTTTTCAAGCAAAATCTATAGCAAATATTACTAATAATTATTTACTATACATTTTGGAGGGGAATTTAGATTTTTTTAAGTAAATAAAGTTTTACTTTTAAATATTAATTACTAACTATTTTAAAAGAGAGTAGAAGCAAGATACATTGAGAATTTAGTTTTGAAAATCGATTATGTTTAAATTTCAAGTTATATTTGTATTTGAAAAAAAAATTTAGTCAAATAAAAATTAGCAAAGACAGACATAAGTTACGGTCAACATTAGTAGTATTGAATATTGTTTAAAGAGTTTAACTATATCTCGTTTAAATTAATTTTCAAAACAATAAGTCCCATTTTTTCATAAAATTTAATTGAAAATTATTTACTTTTTATGTTAGTTATAAACTATAAAAACAATGATGTTTTTTTAAAATTAAATAATATATTTTTCATATATATATATATATATATATATATATATATATATATATATATGAAAATATACATATATATATATATGAAAATATACATATATATATATATGAAATATATATATATATATGAAATATATATATAGATATATATGAAATATATATATATATATGAAATATATATATATATATATGAAATATATATATATATGAAATATATATATATATATATATATATATATATATATGAAATATATATATATATATGAAATATATATATATATATGAAATATATATATATATATATGAAATATATATATATATGTGAAATATATATATATATATGAAATATATATATATATATATGAAATATATATATATATATATGAAATATAGATATATATATATATGAAATATATATGAAATATATATATATATATATGAAATATATATATATATATATGAAATATATATATATATATATGAAATATATATATATATATGAAATATATATATATATATGAAATATATATATATATATATACATATATATATTTATATATATATATATATATATATATATATATATATATGTATATATATTAAAAATTTCTCAAAGTTAACCTGCAGAAAAAGATAATACTGTAATATTAGCCGTAAAATTTGTTTTAATAAATTCATTTCGTTTTTGCCTTGAAAAGGTCCACATTGCACGAAACGCGACGGCTAATATTACATTTTTCTGTCTTTTATATATATATATATATATATATATATATATATGGAGGCACGGATGTAGGAATCGGAAGAGCCGAGTTCGAATTCCAGTCGAATCCATTACATGTGCCACTTAGGCGATCATGTATCTTTCGATACATGACTGATGAGGCACAATTTTTTCCCGCAGTAGGTTGCCATCTCTTTCTGCAGTAGACCAGTTGCCATCCAAGGCGAAATAATCCGGTCTGTCCGGCTATTTGTCCATAGCTGGGGGAGATGAAGAGGAATCATACCTTTTCCCAAGTAAGTGAATGTAATGCATTCGACTGGAATTCGAACTCGGCTCTCCGCTATCCATTACTCCACCCATCCAATTGAAATACTACTGAATATTATGACTATAATGAATGAATTCAAATATTACGGAAATATTATGAATGAATTAGTTTAGCATTGGCCTTAGAAAAAAATGAAATACCTGATTGCAGAAAGACGTGGCATGTGATTTGGTTTTTTACCTGAGGCGCCCAGACATAACAGAGACAAGTACTGGCTTCAGAATTTCAGAAATGATTCAAAGTCAAAAGTAATTATCCTTCTTGTTAACGAGGTGTTGTCGGAAAACGTATCCCGATCAGATAAAACAATTTCAGTATAAAAAAAAAGAATAAAAGCCGTTCAAAATCAAATATGGCTTGCCAAACTGAAGTTTCTGGTAAATATTTGTGTTTCAAGGTCGAAACACCTTTTCGGAATTTCTCCTACAGAAAACATCAGCTGAAAGCTAAGAGAAGTGGCATCACACATTTCGTATTGATAGTTTCAATGAGAACCTTTTTCAAAATCTGGTCGTGGAGCAGGGTTTTCTGAATCTGATTAAAATTTGGTGAATAAAAGTTTGACGAAGCAGAATAATAGCTTCTTTTATATGGCGTCTCCCTTCAGGGCGTAGGAGATCATGACCCTCCACATCTTCCTGTCCCTTGTAACTCTTAATAAAGTTTGTCATTTTGTTATTTCTCCCACTCCGATCTGCTCTTCCTCCAAACCTTCTGTAACCCCTTGCGTGCTAGTGGCTTCCAGCCTTGCTTGGGGTGAAAAGCTTAAAAAAAGCTTTTTTTGTTTTTGTTTTTTGTTTGGAGGAAGAGCAGATCAGAGTGGGAGAAATACCATCCAACCTTGTTTTTGTTTTTTGTTTTTTGTTTTTGTTTTTTGTTTTATGTTTTTGTTTTTTTGTTTGGAGGAAGAGCAGATCAGAGTGGGAGAAATACCATCCAACCTTGTTTTTGTTTTTTGTTTTTTGTTTTTGTTTTTTGTTTTTTGTTTTATGTTTTTGTTTTTTTGTTTGGAGGAAGAGCAGATCAGAGTGGGAGAAATACCATCCAACCTTGTTTTTGTTTTTTGTTTTTTGTTTTTGTCTTTTGTTTTTTGTTTTATGTTTTTGTTTTTTTGTTTGGAGGAAGAGCAGATCAGAGTGGGAGAAATACCATCCAACCTTGTTTTTGTTTTTTGTTTTTTGTTTTTGTCTTTTGTTTTTTGTTTTATGTTTTTGTTTTTTTGTTTGGAGGAAGAGCAGATCAGAGTGGGAGAAATACCATCCAACCTTGTTTTTGTTTTTTGTTTTTTGTTTTTGTCTTTTGTTTTTTGTTTTATGTTTTTGTTTTTTTGTTTGGAGGAAGAGCAGATCAGAGTGGGAGAAATACCATCCAACCTTGACTTATTCGAGAAAGACATTAGAATGATCAAGAATCTATACTAGCAGCAAACTACCTGCATACGGAAATAAAATGAGTTCTTCAGATGTACACAAATAGAAATGGGTGTAAGACAAGGATGTGTCTTCTCACCGGATTTATTCAACCTATACAGCGAGGCACTTCTGAAAGAACTAGAAGTTCTACCAGGATCCATTATTGGCGGCCAAAATCTTATCATTGTAAAATATCCAAATGACACACTGTTGATGGCAGACACGGAATAGAAACTACAAAATCTTCTACAAAAAGTAGCGAAGGAAAGCGAGAAGAAAGAACTAAGTATATATTACAAAAAGAAGAATGCTTGGTTGTCAGCAAAAGATGAGCCCAAAATGCAAATTACAGGTCGGGAATACTAAAATCAAACAAGCACAGAAATTTAAATATTTGGAAATTGTTCTAACAGAAGATGGAAAGTGTGACACTGAGATCCGAAGATATATTGGGATGGCCAAAGTTGCATTCCAAAAGCTAAGCAGAGTATTAAGAGACAGAAAAATTTCATTGGAAACAAAGCAAAGATTACTGAACTGTTGCGTAATATCTGTCCTCCTGTATGACACAGCGAATTCTGGACAATCTTCGAATAGATAGAGAAGTGAATCGAAGTAATAGAAATGTGGTTCTACAGAAGGATACTGAGAATACCATGGGCCGAACACGTGAGCAACGACGAGGTTTTGGAGAGAATGGAAACGAAAAGGAAACATACTTAGCATCAGGAAGAGGCGGTTGAATTTTCTTAGGAAGGAGGGCTTGGTAAATCTGCTACTCACAGGACAGATTGAGGGAAAGAGAGAGAGAGAGATTAGCAACGTGTGACAATCTTGATGGGCTTGAGTTAATGGATGACAAAACAGGGTTTGGGGAAATAACAAAAAGACAAAATATATTAAGAGTTACTAGGTATAGGAAGATGTGGAGACCCATTATCGCCTACTTCCTGAAGAGACACGGAACATAAAAGAAGAAACATTGTCGAGGGAGTCAAAAGTGTACGCAGTAATAGCGGTGTCAAAGGAATACCCTTCATTGTGACACACCTTTTTTAGCGGGTACAAAGGTTAAAATCTGCCATTTAGCGATTTTTATCTCATCTATATTTTGTTAAACTCTTGATAACTTTGTTATATTTCGTTAGGAGCAAATGGAAATTAAATTCTGGTAGAAGGGGTCTGTCCACAAAAAAAAAATTGAGGCCTGAAGTAGTGTTACGGATGTAGAAATTTCACAAGGATACGTATCAAAGAATGGCAAAATTGCTCTTAAACACCTAATAGAAAGCGGTGACATTTATTTTCTTTATTTATCCACCCCCTCCGAGTTTATTAAGACTATATTGAATCCATTGCCAGGTCATGTAACTCAAAGAGAAAATAGTGACATAACCAAGATGTTAACATTCTAGACCACTTCAAATAAAAGGCTAAGAAGGAAACCCCATCAACACTGGAAAGAGCAATAACAGCTACTGGACTTGAGAAAACTGTTTTACTGGAAAAATTCTTTAAAATGAAAGATTTTATAAATTTCAACCGTCAGCAGTATTGGCTGTTATTTCGGCAAATGAATACCAAATGTTTCCTTAGAGGGAAACGGCAAATATTACCATTGATCGGATTTGCAGACACTTCATTCTTTGGCCTTTGTAGGCGATTTACAAAGACAACTCCAAATATGCGAGTTCAAATCTCATGAAAGTCTATTTTTTTAAATTGTGATAAATATTTAAAAACGGTCGTAGAGTGTAACGAACTGGACGGTGCTAGAAAATATAGCAACTAATAAAAATTATTAATGAAGCGAGAAGTTAGATTCATTTTTTTTTTCTTTTTGCTATGTTTTTTTTTGCCTTCTTGTGTTCGCGAAGAAAAAATTAAAAATCTATACGAATTAATATTTTGGTGAAATGAACCAATTAGACCGATGCAAATTATAAAGGGCAAATTGTTAAAATATATTCTGTTAATTAATAATTTTCAGACAAAATAAAACCATATATTTATTGAAAATTATTAATAAGATATGATATCCCTAATAAATGAATAACAATTTAAAAAAATAAAAGTTTAATTAACTTATAATTTATGAAGAAAGATGGAAATTACACGTTTTAAAAATATAAAATCATATTAATCTGCAACGTTTTAACTTTTAAGCATATATAGAGATCCAATTATTAGAAATTATATACTTTTCAAGTAAAACATTTTAAAATTGTGCCGATAATGTTTCTGTAAAATATTCACTTGCATCTATTATTATGTATGTACGCGCGTGCTTTATAAATAAAAAGGACAATATATCGAGTAGTCAGAGTTCAAATAGTCCACGTGGTAATACAAGTAGTAGCACGATGTACCAGTCAGAGTTGAAGTCATTAAGAACTCTGTTTTGTCTAATTCTTGTCGTACGAAAACTGTTTCCTAAACAGAAAATAAAGTAAAAATAAGAAAAAATTGTTTTTGCAAAACATTTCAACAATTTCTGAAATAAAAAAAAAAATTAGATTTGCACATTATCGGCTTTCTTCTTTCCCTTTCCTGTTCCGTTGTGGAAAAGTTGAATATTTGTAGAAATATTCACCCTCTCAACCTTGGCCAACCCAAACATATCTGCTGTAAAAAGAAATATTACTCAGATATTATTTATTGTTTATGTCGGTTAAATTTTTTTTCACTTTTATCTTTTTTTCCTCTGATGCGGCAAAAGGTTATCTAAATATTCTAAGCTGTAAATATCGGAAGAGACGTCATTTATTTTTAAATGTGGAGAGGACAGGTTTTTGGTAGCTTTAAAAAGTTCTAAATATTGGATTGCTGAAAGCGACTGCATGAAAATATAAAATAGTAATACTGATGAAAATATATAGATACAGCTGACAAAACAAAAAAAAAACGGATTTGGCTTTTGATTTTGAGTGTATGCCAGTATTTTCTTATTCACTTATTTGCTCGGAAGAAGGGGATATTTGCTAAAAAGGTGACGACAACCTTGAATATAGACAATTTACAGAGCATCGCGAAAAAGTATTATCAGCGCGGCAAAATAAAAACAATGTCGTCAATAAAACAGATATTCAAAGCGAGTAAACCGACTTTAACATTTAATGTTAAGTAAAGCGCTATTTTATCAGCAATCCTCACATTAATCCCTTTTTTATTTTCAATTAAAATTCCTTTCTTATTTATTTTCAAAGCGCAACATACGTAGTAAATGCTGATATTTTTCAAGAGCTGACAAATTTAACCTGACCGCAGCTTTTGGTAACAACCATCCAATCTGTGGTTAACTAGGACAGGAAATGGCGCGCAAATTTTAATGCCTCCAAAACGAAACTGCTCACATTTAGCTACGATAGAGAAACTTTCCTGCTCGCCATCAGCATGGCTGATACTATACTAATGTTGAGCAATTCACTGCGCCTTCTTGGCCTCACGTTTTCAACTGACTTGAAGTGGAACGACTACATCGAATCAATAGCTGCATCAACTGCAAGGAAATTTGGGTTACTCTGTCGTGCCAGAAGTTTGGCCGAGACGTGTTCGAGACATGGGAGGATCATGTACCATTGAGAATAACGGAAGGAAACGTCAAGTCTGGGACTAGGATTTACAAACAGATCGAGTTTAAAAAGAAACGGCGGATGCGACACCGAAATCCGAAGGCGCGTTTGGATAGCCGAAGATGCATTCGAAAATCTAACCAAAGTATTGAGAAACAGAAGGAAAATCGTTTGAAACCAAGAAAAGAGTATTGAACTGTGGTGTTGAGTAACTGGATGGCAGAACAAGATTTAACAGAGATAATAAAAACACAACATTTATTAAGATCTACAAAGGACAGGAAATTGTGGAGAGTCATGATCGTCTATGTCCTGAAGGGACACGGTACATAGAAAAAGATACTCACGAAGGGTGTGGGCTATGATAGATTCTTCTGTGAGGAGGAATCCAATTTTCCTTTTCATTAACGAACAAAGATAAATATTGACCTATTAATATCCACCGTCCCATTTTGGGGACGATCGACATTAATGTTTTATAGACAGTAGCCAAATGCGCCTAGTCGTGATATATATACATTTTTTATAATGATGTTCTCACTGTACAAGGCTCAAGAGCCACTCGAGGTAGAAGGTTACAGTGTAAGAGGTACCACCGCAAGCAAGGAGATAATGCCACCAAGACGCAAGGCGCAACTACATTTCCCGGTCCCGCTCAGTAAGAGGACACAATGCCACTTACATAGTAGCAAGCCACCCACATTCCCTCCGTATTCTATGGGTGAGAAGTAGGTTCCACTTGAGAGGCTTCTTCCCGCGAACCACTGCTCTGTGGAATCGACATCCCAACCGGGTGTTTCCTCGATCACTAAAATCTTAACCTGTTCAAGGCTAGGGTTAACCGACATCTTCCACTCCTATACACAGAAATCGCCTCCAAACGTAAGCCTCTACCTCAAGTTGCCTCCGGACCTTGTAAAGGATGAACCCCACTGTAAAAAAAAAAATGGAAGTGAAAGCGAAAGGAAAGACTTTAGAAGGAACCGGAAACCTAATCGTAAACAAGAAACAACATATAAACGGCTACTCCTGTTCAAAAGACCAGCGAGAAGTACGAACCGGACGATGGGTGAACCTATCTACTCCTATTAATGGTTAACAAACTGGTTCTTCTTTCATATGTCGTCTCCGTTCAGGACATGGATGAACGTGACTCTACGTCCTTTGTTTTTCTAAGTAGCTATTGTCCTTTTAATACCACTTTTGTATTCGTAGAACTTGATACGTCAACAATTCATTCAAATTCGCTGCTCCCACCTACCTCTCTTGCCTTCTCCTGCCTTGAGAGTATTAATTTCTCTCGGTTATCTTTCTTCATTATGTGTCCCAAAAATGTCTGCTGTCTCTTCCTTGTTGTTAACACCAGACTCTTGTAGTTGCTCTTCTCTTTAAAACAACTTCGTTACTTATGTGCCCTGTCCCACGGTATACTCAGCATTCATCGGTAGAGTCATATCAAAGTCGCTTTAAGTCTCTTCTATATCTGTGAAGATATTATCTAATACTCATTATCATGTTGATTAAAAATTGCATAGCAATTTCTAGAGTTCTAAAGTTCAGCACTCTTTTCTTTATATTTATTATTCCTTAATACTTGGTACCTCCACGAATTCCGTATACGTAAAGTTTAAAATGATTGTTTTAAATGAAAAAGCTTTCCTGAAGCTTTCAATTTAGCTTTAAATGAAAGCTAACGTATTAAATTTACTACATCCGGTAAGCAAAATACTTTGGTTTATTTCAGACAGAAATTATATTGATTGGAACTGGGTTGCATTTTTTTCCCCAAGTAAAATCGATCACGTCAGAAAGAGAAATTTTAAACAAAACTTATTTTTCTGTTTTAAAAATCTTGCAAAAATAAAATATATATTTCTGAAACGTTATTTGAGGAATAATAGCAAATTTAAAGTTAAATTAATCTGATCTGAAACAAATATTACTTATAGCATAATATGTTGTATACAAGCATTTTTTAACTATGGGGTCTTGTTTTCCTGACGTATTAATCGATTTATTTACAATGGGTTCACCATCGAACGTGATCATAATTATCTATGGTGTAGCAGACGACAATTCTCATTAGGGTTTTGTTTTTTTCTCGTAAGGGGTTAGGGCAACTCTTAAAACACGTGACTTTTATCGGTTTGTACATCCATATTTCAGAAATTCTGCATCTATATACGTATATAAAAACAAATCGAAATTCTTTTAAAAATTGTCGAGGTCTCCAGATTGTAATAAGCTTTAAAATATATGATTAGTAAATATAGTTTTGCTTAATAACAATATTCCCTAAAAATTATCTCATCGAAAACTTTAGAAATTATTCCGTTTCAAATTGTAAAAACTGAAAACAAATCTTGTAGAAGTTCATTTTGCATCGATTTTTTTCTTCAGAAAATACTGTCTTTAATATATATTATTCATAAAAGTAATTAAAAGCTTATCTAATTAAATACTGTCTTAGTTTTATTCCGTTTTTTTTTTTTAATTTTTGATTCCGAACAGATTTTAAGTAAGACCGGGTGCGATTTTGCAAAATAAAATCGGAGATTTAAATTCTTTAAAAATTTCTGTTTTTAACTAATAGATTCCCTACAAATTATCTCAATATCTGCTTTCTCTCTTGAGACCAATGTACAGATGGGACTACGATGACGATATAAGTATTCAAAACCGTTATAAGAATAATTTTGAACAAAACATCAACATCGTTTGCCAGTTGTTTCAAGAAACAGGACGTTCCAAAACAGAAATTATGATCTGGAATTGGAATGAAAGCAGTGACGGCACCTACCCTGAATCTATCATGAAAATTCAGAGTGTGGTATTAGTAAATGCTAAACACTTCGAATACCTCAGTGTCTAGATCAGTTATAATAAATTTAGTATAAGAGATAAGGTAACTGAACATAGAATAGGCTGCGCTAGGGGTAGTTTCGCCCACCATAAATTTGCTATAAAACCAAAACATTAACCTAAATATTCGAGTCGTGTTCTTAAATACCTTACTTAGACTGAAACTTTCATGTGGATGTCAATCTCATTGAGAAATATTTAAACTGTCGGCTGTATACGACCGCTTTCTCAGATCAATGGTAAAATATAGCTTCCATCGAATGGAGCTAGTAGGTCTTAACGAAGACCAAATTTCTTAGAACATTGTGGACTGACGCTTCAGAATCCTAAACAAAGAACTGTACCAAAGAACAGAAAACACATCACTTGAGGACTTTCAGCAGCAGTAACAATGAAAATTAAAATGTATAACACAGGTAAATCGAATAGAAAATAATGGCAAAATGAAGATGTTTAAGAATTTGACATTCCACACTACTTCAACGAAAGGTGTAGGAAGTAAGACTCCATCACTACTGGAAAGAGTGATAAGAGTTAGTGGACTTGAGGAACGTATTTTCCTGAAAATTTGTTTTAGGAGAAAGATTTTATAAATTTTAACTAAAACAGTACTAGCTACTCGATTAGTGAATGCCGAATGTTTCCTTACATGTAAACGCCTAATATAACCATTACAGTTCTTTCTTTCTTTTTATGCGCCATGTCCTTTCATGTCCTATCTCCCTCTATCCCTTGCAGCTCTCAACAAGTTCCTCCCCTCTGCTTCCTCCCCCAGACCACGTTCTGTCATCCACTTGCTTAAGTCCGCCGGGTGTGTGACACACCCGGCGGACACACCCGTTGTTTTCCCTTGTCTCTCTTTCCCTCTATTCGAACCGTGAGTATCAGATTCTCCAGGCACTCCTTCCTCATTATGTGTCCCAAAAAACTTCAGCTGCCGCTTCCTGATATGAAGTATTAGCCCCCTCCTCGTTTGCATCCTCTCTAAAACCTCATCGTGGCTCACACGCTCGGTCAAATTATATCTTAGCATCTTTCTTTAGAACCACATCTCCGTCGCCTCGAGTTGTCTTCTCCATCTCTGTGGAAATCGTTCAACATTCGCTGCCATAAAGAAGGACAAATGTCACGTAACAGCTCAGTATTCTTTTCTTTGTTACCAAATATATCCTCCAGTCTCGCAGTACTCTGCCCAGCTTTTGGAATATGTCCTTGGCCATTCCAATACATCTACGGATCTCAGTGTCGCACTTACCGTCCTCTGTCAAGACGCTTCCCAACTATTTAAACTTCCGCGTCTGATTGAATCTAGTGTTCCCGACCTTCAGATCGTATTTCGGGCTCATCCTCTTACTGACGACCATGCACTCCGTCTTCTTGTCGATTATGCTTCGTCCATTCTTCTTACTCTCCGTCGCTACCTTCTGTAGGAGATTTTGTAATTTCATTTCCTTGTCTGCTATCAGTACTGTGTCATCTGCGTATCTTATGTTGTTAAGATTGTGTCCGCCAATGCTAAATCCCGGTAGGATTTCCAATTCTCTCAGAGTTGTCTCGCTGTATAGGTTGAACATGTCGGGTGATAAAACGCATCCTTGCCTTACGTCCCTTTCTATTTTTATGTAGTCACTGAATTCGTTCCCTATGCGTATGCATGCTGTTTGCTGCCAGTATAGGTTCTTGATCATTCTGATATCTTTCCCGTACCAATATATAATAAGGTGGGATGCCTATTTTACTGACAATTATGCATTCCTCCTTCTAACAGTTCTTTCGTCTTGCTTTCCTTGATTACTATCTAATAGTTCGTTCAGTTTTTCTCCTGGGTTTGTCATCAACACAGTGCCATCTGCATATCTTACTTTTTAAGCATTTCACCCCAAGCAAGGCGGTAGTGCCACTGGCACGCAGGAGGTTACAGAGAGTAAAAAGTGAGGGGAAAAGACTGTGCATAGAGGGGATTGAGGAAATAATTTTAAAAAAAAGAACAGGGATCAAAGCAACAGAAGATGGCGATTGACGTTGCATTTAAATTTTTGAAGATTGTAATTAACAGGGAAGCAAATAAGAGGAAGGGAGTTCCACTGACGGGAAGTGCGAGAAAAGAAACTGCTGAAGTAGAAGTGGCGGTTACATTTAACTATTTCAACAGTAAAAGGATGGGACCTAGATTCTAATCTAGTAGCCCGCTTAAAATCGTGTGGTTGGGTTATCAGGGAAGATAGCTCGTCAGAACAGTTGCCATGAAAATATTTGTAGAAAAGACAGAGGGAAGCCACATCACATCTGTGAGAAAGTGACTGGAGTCGAGAGTAAGGACCGATTACATTGCAGATCCTTCTTTGGATTTTGTCGAGAACCTCAAGATGAACAGCAGGGGAACCAGTCCAGATATGGCAACAATATTCAATGCATGGACGAATGGTAGATTTGTAGATGTATAAGATGGAAATGTTAAGATTATGTCTACCGATAATTAATGATGATAGGTTTCCTAGTTCTCCTAGGAACGTTTTGCTGAATTGAATCCATCTATAGAAAATAGAAAACCTTAAAACCTGATCCTGTTTCGTAATCGGATCATAGAAGCAACGAATTTTAAAAATTCTGAGTAGAGAATGTATCTTAGAATTAAATTCGCTGATTTTAACCGGAAGCGATGTAGATTTTAGTTTCAGTTTTGCACAAACGACGCAAGAAAAAGAACGTGAACTTTCCGAGTGAATTCGTTCGCATTTCCACATGCCAGTTCATTCCTTGCCAACTCAAGAGAAATCGCAGACAAAAAAAAAAAAACATCGGTGCATACTATTGTTACCTTTGAAACAACAAAGAATACAACCAGACATTGCTTCTGCCGCCACAAAGATGAAAGTTTTGCTGGAATCCACTGGCAATGAACAGATGACACGCTATTAATTAAATTTATGAAATTCAGCTTTTGAAAGAGAATAGCTGAGTACAAACACGAAACGAATTTGTTAGAAACATCTTTTTTTTGTCGGGGTGGGGGGGCATCATTATTTAATTTACAGACAAGAAGGCGACATTTCATCTATTCAGTCTTAAATGTCATGTTCAATCAGGACATAGCCGATCATGTCTCTCCACACCTTCCCTTTCTTTAATATCTGTAAATTGCCATGAATTCGTGGGAAAGTTGGAGGGCTGTTTTAACGTTACCTTCTCCACAGTTTTAATTCCAGAGTAATTCTTCTCCTAGACTGGATTGCGCCCAAGGCTAGAGAGTCTAGTCTACTCTGCTATTTAATCCATAGCTGGGATTGAGGAGATGAATTCTTGCCTTACTCGAATGCATTAGTGCAAAATGAACATAACAGAATTTTAACTCTACTCTCTGATTTCACTTTCAGTGCTGATAACCGTTACGCAACCCATACATTCTGATGCAGTCAAATGCATACAGTAAGTTGTTTACACTATTTGCATTATTCGGACTGTTGTCCTCAGCATTGTTGCAATATTCACGACGTTTCGGCCTTTGTAGGCTCCGGCCTTCTTCAAGTGATTGGAAAAATTTTCACAAATATATTGCTGTTTTTTTATTTATTTATTTTTTTAAAATGTATTGCTGGTATTTTTTTTTTTTTTTTTACACAAATGTATTACTGAAAACTTTTTTTAATTATTTTTTTGTGCGAAAATTTATTGCTGGTAATTTTTTTTTTTTTACTATGATAATATATTGCTGGTATTTTTACTATAAAATGTTTTATACTTTCATCATGTTTTGATCCTAGTTTTGGTGGGGGTTAACTATTCGCCCATAACGGAGACCCCCCCCCCTAACAGGTGCTTCCATCTCGGGTTAGGGTGGACCTGGGAACAACAGCAATTAAGAGGTAGTTCCACATTCCTGAAAACATCCCAATCAGAGGCTTTTCTGCCGGATGTAGCTTTTCGCCAAACCCAGGCCGGAATTAAAATTGGAATTAAAAGTAAGACTCTTCAGCTTGCTTTGTCTTATTGTTTAATGTGGAATGTCTTTGAATTTTGCCTCTGGATGAAATACAAGGGCTTACGGCCATATCACGTGGAAACATCGGTACCGGTCAGCTCACCGAGGTTAAGCAACATCGAGACTAGTTTGTACCAAGATGAAAGACCACGGAATACCAGGCGCCGTAAGGTTAGATGTGTGATGTGCCAGTGGTGTAATCGGTGACAGTTCGGATTGAAATATCGGAGAGCCGAGATCAAATTCCAGTGTGGGTTCGTTGCATTTACTTGAGCGCAAATACACGAGGGCGATCATGGGTTCAAAAGAGACATGATCACAATGTCACATCCGACCTTACCAATAGGTATTGAGTCAACACGTTATGGTAGTGGCCCTTTCATCTCCATGATTTGGGATGGTCTACGTCCAGCAAAAAAACTTCACTGGCTAAGAAGAGGACATATTAACCCCATGTACCAGATTTTAGAGTTTATCACCAATAGTCTAACTGAAACTAAATCAAGATTATTATCTGAGACTATTATTTTATATAATTTTATCAAATTCTTATGAAAATTATTTAATCTATTTTCATTTTCAAATTGATGTTGTCTTAAAGGTAACAAAATAAGTCTATACATTTAATATCATTTAATCTGCTGGAAAATAATATTAATTTTTTTCCCCAAAGGGGTTTGTTTTGTTTTACGGCATATCAACCTTAATGGGTTATTTAATGCCAACAAAATTGTTATTGTTGGTAATATTTTTTTTCAAAGGTCTATTTCTGATAATATTTTTTCCTTGATAAAAAATATATTTCTGGTAATTATTTTCCTTCAAATATGTATAGCTGGTAATTTTTTTTTCAAAAATGTATTGCTGGTGATATTTGTTTTTCAAAAGTATTTTGCTGGTAATATCTGTTATTTCAAAAATGTTTTGTTGGTAATATTTGTTTTTTTTGGGGGGGGGGGGTTCAAAACTGTTTTGCTGGTAATATTTGATTTTTTTTGTTTTGTTTTATTTTTCAAAAATATATTGCTGGTAATATTTGTTTTTCAAAAGTGTTTTGCTGGTAATATTTATTTTTTCAAAAATGTTTTGTTGGTAATATTTGTTTGGTTTTGTTTAATTTTGTTTTTTCAAAAATGTATTGCTGGTAATATTTGTTTTTCAAAAGTTTTTTGCTGGTAATAATTGTTTTTTCAAAAATGTTTTGTTGGCAATATTTGTTTTTTGTTTTGTTTTGTTTTATTTTTTCAAAAATGATTTCCTGGTAATATTTGTATTTTTTGTTTGGTTTTGTTTTTTCAAAAATGTATTGCTGGTAATATTTGTTTTTCAAAAACGTTTTGCTGGTAATATTTGTTTTTTCAAAAATGTTTTGCTGGTAATATTTGATTTTTTTTGTTTTATTTTTTCAAAAATGTATTGCTGGTAATATTTGTTTTTCAAAAGTGTTTTGCTGGTAATATTTGTTTTTTCAAAAATGTTTTGCTGGAAATATTTGTTTCGTTTTGTTTTGTTTTGTTTTTTCAAAAATGTATTGTTGGTAATATTTGTTTTTGAAAAGTGATTTGCTGGTAATATTTGTTTTTTCAAAAATGTTTTGTTGGTAATATTTGTTTTTTTTTTTTGTTTTGTTTTTTCAAAAATGTTTTGCTGGTAATATTTGAGTTTTTTTGTTTTTTCAAAAATGTATTGCTGGTAATATTTGTTTTTCAAAAATGTTTTGCTAGTATTAAAACCTATTTTCACACGTTTTGTCCCGAGTTTGGTAGCTATTTGCCCATAGCTGGGACCCTGATATATGCTACCACCCCGGGTCAGGGTGGATATGGGAACACCAGAAATTAAAAAGTGGTTCCACGCTCCTCAAAAGCTCCTGATCAGAGTCCTTGCTGCCAGATGTAGTTTATCGTCTTACCCAGGACGGGCAAAGGAATTAAAGTTTTGCATTTAACATATAATGTGCATTTATTTGTGTGGAAGGCTAATGTTTATCTGCGAATTAAGCTTAAATGTTAAATTCAAAAAAGAAAACCGTAAGGCTTAAAAGGTTCAAATTAAGTTGAGATCATTTACCAAGTCTGAGCAACAAAACCATCTTAAAACAATTATAAGACATTATAATTCTTCTATCTGCCGCGCCCCTTCACGACATAGACAATCATGGCATTCCACTATACCTAATGACCCTTGGTAGTTTTCTTCCTTTGCTGAGGTTTTTCCCCCATTACGCCATCCATGTACAAATCTTCCACTATCTCTCTTGCCCTTAATATGCCCCGTGAGGCTCAAGTTTTCCATGTCCTCTTTCTTCGTTATGTGTTTCAGCTCTCTTTTTCTGATTCTGAATAGGAGTGTTCTTGCTATTGCCATTTTCTTTAGGAGTTCCTTGTTGCTTGCTTGCTCCGTCCACGGAATTATCAGGATCCTTCTGTAGAAGCAAATTTTGCTGCCTCCATTTTTCTCCTGATCTCTGGGGAGATTGTCCAGCATTCACTGCCATATAAGAGCAATCCAGCACTATTTTCTTTGTTTCTAATGATTTCCGTTTCTCAGTACTTCGTTTAGGTTTTGGAATTCTGTTTACGCTAGTCAAATGTGAGTTCCGGGCTAGGTGCCACTTTTTCACTATCTGTTAAAACAGTTTCCAGTTATTTAAACTTCTACACCTACCTCATATTGACATCTATAATTCGTAACTTGAATTTTGGGCCTTTTCTCTTTTTGATGACCATATTTCTCTCTTTTTGCAGTTGATGGTTAGTTTTTTTTTTCTCCCGCTTCTATAACACTGTATAGGAAATCTCGTAATTTCGTTTTCCGAGTCAACCATCAACACAGTGTCTTATGCGTAGCTTATATCGTTAAGATTACGCTCACCGTTAATAAATCCTGGTAAGGTCTCCAGTTCTGTTAGAATAGCATCACTGTAGAGGTTTAATAAATGCCAAGCAGTACGGAACGCTATTTCCAAATTTCTGGCGGAGTGAATTGCGCCATGGTGGTATTTTTCTCGCAGACAGTGGCCAACTGACCCTAATATACTGTGCCGTCGACAAAATCAAAAACAAACAACGCGCATGCGCAGAATTCAAAATATAACATGGCGAAAAGTTACCCAACGCATTCTCTCTCTCTCTCTCTCTCTCTCTCTCTCTCTCTCTCTCTCTCTCTCTCTCTCTCTCTCTCTCTCTCTAAAATGACGGAACGTATACTTTTAAAAGAACCTTTTTTCGTCTTTTACTTCTTCAGAAAGATTCGTTGGCGTGGCACAAAAATAACCAAAGCGGTGAAACTGGAGAAGGTAAATACGTGCGTTAAATCAGGAGCCACGACTAAAATAAATGTATTACTAAAAACAAAAAACACCGGTGTAACAAAGTTCGTAGTGAGCATAAAACATAAAAAATTACCCACGACCCATCCAGTAGACACAGAGAACGAAGAAAGTTCTCCTTTTGCCTGCACAAAGTCGGTCGGTGAAGATTGATGGAAACAGCTTATAAAAACCGTAAATGTTTAACCCATCGAGCCCTGTGCACCACCCTGAAAGCCCCGTCAACATATTCAGAAACGCAAAGAGGACTTTACATTTACTGCCCGTGGTCTCGGCAACTGATGACTCCTCACTGACTACTCGTCCCTTCCTCTGACTGCCGGTCCTTTCCTCGCTGACTGCCGGTCCCTTCCTCACTGACTGCTCCTGACTGGCTACTCATTATATGGACACCGGCTAGAATCCCACCACCCCTATCCGCTCACTTCTGTTCCGGAAAAGGAGACCACACATAAACTGGAGGAGTGGTCAGTTTTTCAAAGGACTCTACTTTTATGATTATCTAATTCACTAACAAAATTTTATGTTTGCCAAATGAAAGACGGACTGGAGACAGGGTTACTGAAAACTCTGGTCATTAAATTAACTTAGAAGATGGAATGGAGACGAGATTTCTAAGAAGCTCTGGTAATTAAATTGACTTAAAAAGAAAAAGAATCTGCCTGTTTATCGCCTAAGGATGTGTGAGAAATCGTATTGTTACATATGTAACTTTGTTAAGTTTCTTGCATGTCTAAATGCACGTGATAAATGACAGACCAATGAGAACTCACGCAAACAAATTTGAAAATACCAGTGTCTTTTTGTCTGTTTTCTCTCATACCTGACGAAGCTTTAATAAATGTGAATCATGTTATATCGATATACGTTTCCTATTTGTTCTTTATTTTATCATCCTGTCGGATTTCCATCCATATTTGATCTTCATTTGATCTCTAACTCATACACATTATTTTTAGTCTTTTTATTGTTTATGGATTTTGATTGGTCAAGAATACAATTTCTTTTATGGACATTAAAACAATTATATGGGACACACTACAACATGTTTGACAAGAAGACGCACACTACATCTTTCTGACCATAGCTCAATTAGGTCTCATTTAAATATTCATGGAGACCTACTGGGCTCTATTCGTAACATACTTGTTGATAACACATATATAATACCATCGTCTACACGTAAAAAAGGCTAAAAATAATGGAAGCCTTATTAATGACAACAAAAAAAACAACACTCAATAATATTAACTATGAACATGGATACAATATTTTTACTGTCTTTTGAAAATGAAACATTATATAAATAAATGCATACAACAATGTATTTCTTGTTAACAGTTAATATATTTTAAACTTGAAAATGGCTAAATGTATAGCCGAAAACGCTCGGAAAAAAACAACAATTGGACAGTTTTTATATAATTTATATACCGAAAAGAAAATCTTACAAGATCACATGAGAACTTGTATAAAAAAACATAATCAAAGCACCTTGTCTGTCATATTCAGTGAAACATGCATGAAAGAAGGTTTGCTGTCTAAATACACAATATATATATATATATATATATATATATAGAGAGAGAGAGAGAGAGAGAGAGAGAGAGAGAGAGAGAGAGAGAGAATGACTCTTCGGTAAATCGAATCGAGTTCTCTCAGTCACTGTGTGTTCATCTAAAAATAAATACGCTTAAATTCACCTTCTTCCCTCCTGTGCGCCAAAGGCTTAGGGGTAAAATCTCCGACTGACGACAATTCAGCCGGGTTTCGATCCTAGCTAGAGGCAACCGGGTGTCTATCCACACTGATGAGCCGTGATACGGTGAAACAGTCTGTCTGTGGATGACAATATATATGCTCCTGAAAAATGTATTTCTGTTGAGCTCTCTGGGGAGGAAGTGTGGGTTTGTAAACAGTGACCATTACAGCTAATAATGCATGACAGTGATACAGCGAAACAGTCTGTCTGTGGATGACAATGTATGTGCGTGTGTGTGTGTGTGTGTGTGTGTGTGTGTGTGTGTGTGTGTGTGTGAACCATATATATATATATTGTCATATATATATATATGTGTGTGTGTGTGTGTCTATAAATTAAAATCAAAAGATATTTTCCCAATGACCTAATGGATTATCGAAGTATCGTGCTAGATCTTTCAAGAAATTTCTCAGAACAATTAGGGCGATTTGGCCGTGTGTATCTCCTTCCCAATTGGACAGTTTTTATATAATTTATCTACCGAAAAGAAAAAACTTTTAAGATCACATGAGAACTTGTATAAAAAAAAACATAATCGAAGCACCTTGTCTGTCATATTCAGTGAAACTTGCATGAAAGAAGGTTTGCTGCCTAAATACACAATATATATATATATATATATATATATATGTAGAGAGAGAGAGAGAGAGAGAGAGAGAGATGACTTTCGGTAAATCGAATCGAGTTCTCTCAGTCACTGTGTGTTCATCTAAAAATAAATACGCTTAAATTCACCTTCTTCCCTCCTGTGCGCTAAGAGAGGTTTTGCGAAAGATAGTTTCATATATTTCTCAAGGTCCTATGTGAGAAGTGAATAAACTAGTTCGGCCGAAATTCGAACCCAGTTCGCCAATTTCATTGAGTTAAGTCTGTAGCTCCATGGAGATCACACCCTCTCAGTGAACGATTTTCGGAACCCTCAGAGATGAAAATCGAACGAGTCGTATAAAAAGGATCTAAAGAAATCACACAATTTAAAATAGTTCTATCCGCGAGATGAGAGGTGTTCATCATTCAAAACCATTATTACTATAAAAGCATTAGTTTAGATTTTTTTTCTTCCCCGTTTTAACCCCCGGGGCGTGCTTTATTATCCGGGGTAGGGGCGCAGACTCACACGGGTCGTGGAACTAGTGAACGTATAAAAGTGACAGAGATAGTTCTGTTGTCTTTGTGGGTGGTTTATACGGCAGAGTGGGTGCATGATGAGATGAGGGCACAGAAGAAGCAGATTGGGATATGTTGGTGGGGGCGGGATGATCTGATCACGATGGGAGCGCTTAACTGCGGTTGGCAGTGAACAACGACAAGAGTAGGAGGAATGTTGATTACCATTGGTTTGACGTGAGATTGCAGATTCTTTCAGACTAATTCTCTACACTATTATTCCCCACCATTCTCCCGAATATTAAATAGAGTTTCTTTAAAGTCTTCTCACTATCATATGCGCCTCCTGGACAATTTTCTCTTCCTTCTCCTCACACATCATCTCGCAGAGCCACTGCTACCACGACTGCGCCTCCTTTCCAGTAAATGAAGTGTTGAACTCGGCCTTTGGATAATAATTATCGAATAATTACATGTTCAGAATCAGCCATGTTGTCAGCAGTGGGAGTAGAAAGTGATGGGAGGGCAAATATGGCGGCCCAAAAATGGAGGTGACGCAAATATGGGAGTTAAGAGCGAAGACTATAGTAAGAGATTAGGTGTGGGTGAGTGTTCGTGGGCTTCTGACTTTTAGAGAGTAAGAGGGGTCGGTGGAGACTTTCTTTTAAAGAGTGGTTATGCGGGAGATGAAAATATCCTGGATTTTGCTAAATTGTTCTCTGCGTTTGTTTGAACTGGGCGACAAAGACAGGAGAACGACAGATGAAGATAAGCATGGCTGATTGTACTCGAACCTGAAACCCCAAAGTGATAAAAAAAAACAATGATGCATTGAAATATTTTGTAAGGGGTTAGAAAAAAACAATATATTTTATGTCTGGATACATAAACAGCAAAATAGTTGTTTAATCAGTTCACCTCAGACAAGGCGATAATGCCACTAAGACGCAAGGGGGCTACTGTGAGTAAAATAGATTGAACTGACTTTAGAAGTGACCGGAAACCAAACTTAAACAGGAAGCAAGGGATAAAAACCTGGGAGATGTGTGAACCGGACGATTGACGAACCTATCTACTATTATTGAGGAATATATAAAAAAAAAAAAAAAATAACAAATAACATTTCAGTTTTTAGGCGGAGACGTTAGAAGTATAGAATTGAAGTAGACTAGAAGTATTATATTGTATTATATTAGAAGTATTTATTACTGAAAAAAAGAGAAACTCGTCCTGGGTAAGACATTAAACTACATCCGCAACCTGGGTAAGACGATAAACTACGTCCAGCAGCAAGGCCCCTGATCAGGAGGTTTTGAGGAGCGTGAAACCACCTCTCAATTGCTGGTGTTCCCAGGTCCACCCTGACATGGGGTGGTAGCACCTGTTAGGGTCCCAGCTATAGGCAAATAGTTAACTATTACCAGAAATACTTTTTTGAAAACAAATTATTACCAGCAATGCAATTTTGAAGGAAAAATATTACCAAAAACAGATTTTTGACAAAACAAAATATTACCAGCAATAAAAAAATTTTTGTCGGCATTAAATAATCCACTGACGTTGATATGCCGTAAAACAAAATAAACCAAACCAATCTAAACCAAAGAATACATATTCTATTCATACGAATCTATCCTAAAAATGTTGTCGGCATTAAATAACCCATTAAGGTTGATACGCTGTAAAACAAAATAAACCAATAGTTCCTTAAGGGTCATGTGAATATGTAAATAATATTGATTCGCTGTAATTTGAATCTGGCAGGTGAGTTATTGTTATTGACGATGAGGTTTGCAGCTTTCGTTTTTTATAGTAGATGATTAATTTAACAACGTGAAACAAACGCTAGTCAATAACGGTTTTTTTCGAATTACCTCATAGATCACTATATTAGACATTTTCTTTCTACGGTAACTAATAGCAACACTGAACATAGAGATGAAAGCAATAACAGCATTTGCTATAAAAATTAAATGCATGATAACTAGAGGCAATATAAATCATCCATTAGAAACATTATAAAGAAATATAAAACTTCAGTTTACAAAAACAAAAATTAAATTATCTACTATGAAAACTGCAAACTTCATCATCTACAATATATATATATATATATATATATATATATATATATATATATATATATATATATAAGTGAAAATTGAGGTCAACACTCAGAGTCGACAGGCTGTTTCATGCTAGACGTAATCGATTGCGTTTAGCATGAAACAGCCTGATATTGAGCGCTTTGTCCCATAAATATAGCACACCTTAAAACTAATTTCTTCAGATATATAGATATATATATATATATATATATAGCGCAATTAAGACATTTAAACACACACGGAGACCTACCAAACTACATCCGCAACATAGTAGTAGAAAATACAAGTATAACAACCTCATCCACATGAAAAAGAAGGTAAAAACATAATGGTAGCACTAATAATAAAAAAGAAAAAGCCAACACTGAATAACATTAATTAGGAATACGGCCACAACGTTCTGGCCGTGTTCGGAAATTAAAATATTCCTATAACTTCAGATACGTGCATAAATAACCACACATTAAGATAAATTAAAAAATACAAATCGTCCTTGATAATGGCTAAAAGAATATCCGAAAGCACTCGTTTATACAGAACTTTTTGAGAGTTTATACCTACTTTGTATCCAGAAAGTAAAACACTTGTACGAACACAAGAAAAATTAAATGTAAAACTTAATCGCAGTATCTTGTCGGCCCTTTTAACAAAACATGTGTAAAAGAGAGATTCCTGCCCAAATACACAAATATATATATATATATATATATATATATATATATATATATTCTCAGCATGTATCTGTAGAGGAGACAAAATGAATAATAAGTGTCAAGGGGGGAAACTATTCATAGCGGACGCAAACGCGTCGGCTAAGAATAGTTTTCCTCTTGTTTCTTTTTATTCATATATATATATATATATATATATATATATATATATATATATATATATATATATATATATATATATATATATATATATATATATATGTTGGGTGCATTGGGCAGTTTGGTTACAGACGAACGAAATATCTTTTTTAAGGATTTATTTATTGATTTTTTTACATTTCGGATTATTTTCTTGGTTTTGAGCACATATTGAGATATAAATTGTTCACTATCTGAGTGTATTGTTAAAGCTACTTGGTTTTTTTGTGTGCTATGTTGTCGGTTATTTCATTTTCAAGTATCGCTTGTCTTTCCACGTGTACTCGTGATTGTTCGCGTCGTCGGTATGTTTTTATATTGTTATTGAAATATATTCAGTGTGTTTGTTCCTGAATTTTATAGAGTTCCCGGGTTGTTGTGGTTTGACTTTAAGCAGTTGTAGTCGTTTTTTTACTGTTTATGTGATACAGCATATCCAAGCACAGATGTGCAAATCGGACTTCCTGGTATAGGACCATCCGAAGCGGTGCTGGGGTGGGGGGTGTTGAGACTTTGGAGTCTGACCGTCAGCACGAAGAGGATCTGCGATGTGGCGTCAGAAGGGCCCGACTCGCCCAGCTGCGTTTACAACTCACACTCCTCTGTGACTCCTGCTCACGACTCTTCAGGAGTAGGTTAAGCATTCTCAGCCATCTCCGTCACTGCCATCAGAGGGGAGGAGAAAAGGGAATAATGAGAGTGGATGACGATCCCGATGCTCGGATGCAAGCGTGTGCCGACGATGACAGATGGACACTGGACGCTTAAGCGTTCCATATCACATCACAAACGAATTTACTAATAGAAGACAGTTATTCTGCTTTCCCTCCCTAGGCCAGTGTACCGATGATGGAGGGGGGATACCAATGACAGGTATTTCTTGTTGGAATTATAATTATCTTGAACAGAAAATCGATATACTCTACCAAGAGTTCAAAGATAAACCTTTCCAAAACAGAAATTATGTTCCAATCTGTGGTTGACTTGGGCAGGAAATGGCTTGTAAACTTTAATGCCTCTGAAACGAAACTACTCATAGTTACCCACCATAGAGAACCCTCCCTGTCTCCAATCAGGATGGCTGATGCCCAACTACACGAAAGTGCCTCTCTGTGCCTGCTTGGATTCACGCTGTCCACTGACCTGAAGTGGAACAACTACATTTAATCTATAGCTTCATCTACCGTAAAAAAGTTGGTAAAAAAAAACGTCTGGCGCGACACAGAGTCCATCCTTCAAGTCTACAAATTAACCATTCGTCCTTGCATGAAATAATGCTGCCATATATGGTCTGGTGCTCCTGCTGTTCATCTCGAGGTCCTCGAGAAAATCCAGAGACGGATATGCAAACTGGTTGGTCCTGATCGGGCATCCTATCTGCAGTCGCTACTCACAAACGCGTTGTGGCTTCCTTCTGTCTTTTCTACAACTACTTTCCTGGCAACTGCTCCGACGAGCTACTTGATTTCCAAACTGCATGAATTTAAGCGTGCTACTAGCTTCGCATCTTGGTCCAACACTTTCGCTGCCAAAATGGCTACATGAAGCCATCTGTTTTACTCCAACAGATTCTTATCTCGTACCTCCCGTCAGTGGAACAAGCTTCCTGTTACTTGCTTCTCTGATAGCTATAATCTTCAAATATTCAAATGTAATGTCAATCGACATCTTCTGATGCATTGACATTGATCGCT
>OZ038479.1:105632356-105637356 GCA_964036315.1 Acanthosepion esculentum
TCAGTGAGCGAAATAAAGGGTTCAGTTCGACATTCCAACCACCTGAAGAAGGCCGGAGCGTACAACGGCCGAAACGTTGTAATAAATATGGCGACAAAGATGAGGACAATAGTCCGAATAATGTAAATAGTGTACATAATACCTCGTCTCAAAAATATAGACAGATACTGAAGCATAATTCTCTTTATTAAAGAAAACCTTTCAAAAATAAAATAATGCTTTTTCTGAAACTTTATTTGAGGAAGATTAACTGACTTAAAGTTCAGGTAGGTGTTTTTATTAGGTGTCAATACATTTATCAATAACCAGAAGTTTGCGAGATTTATGTAAGAGAGAAATACTCGTAGTAAAATTACATGACGAATACAACGTAAACGCCGTTATTAGATATTTTTAACTACAACTACCCCGCAATCTTAAAAAAATTAAATATTTTATTGTATTTTAGGTACTTTGTCTTTAGAGTCTTAATAACGAAGATGCTTGTTGAGAAAATGTTATAAAATTACCAATAAATTTGCATAAATTGGTACGCTTACATATTCAAAAAATTTATAATATTGGAGGTCGTTGAATTGTAGTAAGTTTTTCCATTTATGATTAGTAAATATAATTTTTATTTAATAACAATATCACGTGATGAATCAAAATTAATACAGAATTTTAAAATTATAAATTATGTCTATTTTTGTTAATGAAAACAGTTCTTGTAAAAATTCATTATTCATCAAAAGTTTTTTTATTCTTAAGACAATAGTGTCCTTAATATATTTTATTCATAAAAACAATTAAAAGCATTTCTAATTAAATAAGGTCTTAGTTTTATTGCCTCTTTTATTTTACAATTCGGAGCAGATTTTCTGTAACGGAGGTCCTGTTGGACCTGAAAAAATTAAGGATTTAAATTCTCCAAGGACTTTTCCTAATAATTAACATAAATACCTACAAAAAAGAATTTCTCGTAATTTTATAAAATTAAGTGTAAATGAAAAGAAAAATTTTTTTTACCAAGATTTTATAAAAAAAAAGAAACATTTTGAAAAAAAAAATTCATTCATTTGTGAACAAGACACGAAAGTTTCATTAAAATCTGACAATCATCTGATTTTTTTTCACGAATTTGTTCTCATTCTGCTTTCCATGTTTAGGGTACTTCATGCCGATTTTTATAAATACGAATGTCCATACACGACATTATCAGAAAATAAGAGCGTTAACTACAGTAAATTTAATATTTATTAGCAATTTTCTAACATTTCCTCAACAAGCGTCTTCGTAAGTAAAACTATAAAAGCCAAAGTACCTAAAATTCAATAAAATATCACACTACGTAGAATATTTCCCTCATTTTTTGAGATTACTGGGTAGTTAAAAAAAATTATATTAAAAAAGGCGGTCACGTTTTATCCGAGTAATTATTACAGTTAAATGGCCTTTACTTAAAAATACCAAGCGTCAGGTGATTAATAAATGTGTCAACACCTCATAAAACACCCACCTGCATGTTAAAAAATGCCTTTCTGCGATATTTTAAACTAAAAATAATTATTTGTTTTAATTCAGATTAATTAAACTTTAAATCAGTTAATCTTGATCAAATAAAATTTCAGAAAAGTATATTTTATTTTCGAAACTTTTTTAATAAAGAAAATTATTCTCTGTTGACATATTTGTAGATATGGCCGATTTTAGCAGTTTTATCGATTTAAAAAAATAATTCTAATCTATGTAAATTAGTTTTGAAATACAGCAAAGTATTTTGCAAATTGAAAAATTAAATTTAATATATTAGCTCGTAATTAAAACTACAGTAAAAACTAAAAAGCTTTAAGAAAGATTTTTCCTTTTTAAAATGAATTTTACAACTTAGGCATCGCTTTTTTTCTTTTTTTCTTTTTGGAGGTAGCTAATTATAAGTGAATTCGATGCTGAATGGGTGTCTCGTTTATGACCTTGAGTCAAAACTAAACTTAGCTTCGTAAATAGGTATTTCACACTTTGAAGTTACATTTACGAGAGAAAAAAGTGACTTATTTTGTCTCAATCAGGAGACTGGTGAGATATACAGCGTGGTCTGAAAGTCTTGTCAGCCCCTACCTCTCTTCCAAACTGTAGGATCTCGTGTCAGCCATCTGAAAAAGAAAATAAGATTTTGTAGGGGGTGACAGGACTTTCGGACCACCCGGTAGATAGAGAACTTCTTTTGCAGACAGGTATGTGGGAGAAACATTGAGTTAACGCGCTAGATTTTTATCATCCACATCCACGAAAATGGCAACAAAAATGTTTTTCCTAGAAGTAGAGGGATGCTTACATGGGCAGAGCACAGAATTAAAGATGGGCTGTGAATTACAATGAAATATAAACACACACACATATTGTCGGGAGAATTAACACAACAGGCGAGGCTCTTGTGAATCTGGAAAAAAATGCCAAGCGAGAACTTCGCGCCGACGAGCAAGTCATTGTCCATAGATTAGTCATAAGATAGATAGATAGATAGATAGATAGATAGATAGATAGATAGATAGATAGATAATGAATATCCTTACATAGATAGATAGATAGATAGATAGATAGATAGATAGATAGATAGATAGATAGATAGATAGATATAGATAGATAGATAATGAATATCCTTACATAGATAGATAGATAGATAGATAGATAGATAGATAGATAGATAGATAGATAGATAGATAGATAGATAGATATAGATAGATAGATAGATAATGAATATCCTTACATAGATAGATAGATAGATAGATAGATAGATAGATAGATAGATAATGAATATCCTTACATAGATAGATAGATAGATAGATAGATAGATAGATAGATAGATAGATAGATAGATAGATAGATATAGATAGATAGATAATGAATATCCTTACATAGATAGATAGATAGATAGATAGATAGATAGATAGATAGATAGATAGATAACGAATATCCTTACATAGATAGATAGATAGATAGACAGATAGATAATGAATATCCTTACATAGATAGATAGATAGATAGATAGATAGATAGATAGATAATGAATATCCTTACATAGATAGATAGATAGATAGATAGATAGATAGATAGATAGATAGATAATGAATATCCTTACATAGATAGATAGATAGATAGATAGATAGATAGATAGATAGATAGATAGATAGATAGAAAATCTGTTTTTAACATTGAGATAGGAAATCCATCACGAATCCTTATCAGTGTCTCTTTCTCCTTCAATATCCCCTCCTCCCTCAATCATTTCTCTACAATTTGAGAACCTCTCCCTTTCTGCAATCGACGCATTGCCATTGTAGTTAATGATGATGTCATTTCTCAATCGGTTTTTAGCTTTACAAATCTTTCTTAAAGGGGTTCTCTGCTACTCGGTAACTATGGGACTTTTACGCATTTAAGCTTCAGTTTCTGCGAGCCAAGTCAAAAGTGAAAGTAGGCACATGCGGGTGTGCTCGCCTCTGTTATTTATTACCAGGGAAAATAAAGAGTGAAACAGAGCTTTGAGAGCGCTGCTGGACCGATGAGTAGAGCCGGTCGGCTGAGCGATCGCTAGGGCCGGAGCAGCCAACCCGATGCGGCTCAGTGAAGCCCACAGCTAATTAGCATAGCGTTTTCCCTTGCCATTATCGTTGTTGTAAACTTTATTGTAATTTTTACTTCCTCATAAACTTTATTCTACTAAAATTATATTTATTTATTTATATTTTTAAAGGGATTTTAGAAGTTTTCGAAGGAAATCATTACTCATAATTTTTTAATGTTATTTTTTAATTATTGAATAATTAGCATATTTTTTTTTTAATTATTGAATAATTGGCATATTTAAGTGGTAATTGATAAATTATTTATTACTAGCTTTGTTTGTTTAGTTAGAGGCATATTAATTCGTTATGGGTCATTTTATGCCGAAATTTAATTTTCTTGGAAGCATTAGTAATTTCTTTTTAAAAAATGTATTTGCTGGTAATTTTTCCTTTTTTTTTTCAGAACTATATATTGCTGGTAATTTTTTTGTTTTTTCTTTTCAAAAATATATTTCTAGTAATTTTTTTTCAAAATTATCTTGCTGATATTTTTTTTTCAAAAATATATTGCTCGCAGTTTTTTTTTTTTTGTTTTTTTTTCCAAAAATGTATTTCTGGTAGTTATATATTTTTAAAAATTTATTTTCTTATTTTTTTACAAAAGATGTGTTGGTGGTAATTTTTTTTACTATGAAAATGGTATTGATACTATAAAAATCTATTTTTATACTTTCATGGTGTTTTGAGGGACCCCCAAACAGATGCTACCAACCCGGGTCAGGGTGGATCTGGGGACAACAGCAATTAAGAGGTGACTCCACGCTCTTTAAAACCTTCCCAACAGAGGCCTTGCTGCCGGATGTAGTTCATCGTCATACACAGGACACTTTATTTACTAGTATAGTATATGTCAGAATGGTAGAAATAACATACGGCTTGCTATTTGCGTCAAAGATCAGCGTAGCTGCACGCTCTGTTTTGGAAAATATTGTCTCACCACGACTTTTACCTGTATTCAGAGTAGTAGTAGCAGTAGTAGTAGTAGTAGCAGTAGTAGTAGTAGTAATAGTAATATATAGATATATTCGATGTGGACATCGGAATCGACATCAAAACGACATCGTGACTGTCAGCTTCACGCATGGCCTGAAGATCGCATTGGAGTGTGAAACTGACAGCCAACATGCAGTGTCCCTTTCTATGCCCGCGCTGTCTCACACTTTATCGCTTTCTTCGTCAATCTCTGTAGATAGATAGATAGATAGATAGATAGATAGATAGATAGATAGATAGATATATAGATGTGGGCAGATTGATATATATATGTGTGTGCGTGTGTGTGTGTGTGTGTGTGTATTTAGGCAGCAAATTCTCTTTTAGACATGTCTGTTTGAATAAATTACAGACATTATATCTGCTAATTTTTAATGAAATCCGTTCATACTCACGAATAAC
>OZ038479.1:105642356-105724856 GCA_964036315.1 Acanthosepion esculentum
TCATCTCAGAAATATAGACAGATACTGAAGCTAAAGTTTGTTTATATTTTGATTTTCTTTTCTTTTTTTTATTAAGTTTTCTCTCTTAATTCTTAAGGAAAGACATTTTTCGTAGTTTATTAATATGTAGAAAATTTAAAATTATATAAAAGGGGGCGATCACGTCATTTAACAATTATGTTATAACAGATAAAGTCTCCGTAAAACAACAATAAAGTTATCAACGCTCCTCAGTCATGTAAACATTGCTACTGTCGGTTCAAAAACACAGCTACTGTTTGTTTTCAAAATGCATTTCTGTGTTATTTTAAACTAAAAGTAAGTAATATTTGTTTCAAATTAGATTAATTATACTTTAAATCAGCTAATATACCAGAAATAACGTTTCAGAAAAGTATATTTTATTTTCGGAAGAATTTTTAATACATTGCGATGGAAGACGGCTAAAAAACGGCGCTAATAAGCTATTTTAGCAAAAAAAAAAAAAATCGATTCCTAGTAATATAATTTCTGCTTGAAATGCACCAGAGTATTTTGTTTACCAGAAATAGTAAAGTTAATGTTTTAGCTTTTAATGAAATCTAAAATGAAATCTTCAAGAAAGCTTTTTTTTTATTTAAAAAAAAATCATTTTAAACCTTAGGTATCGCGAATTATTAGAGGTCCCTATATTAAATATAATAAAAGCCATAGTAAGCAGAAAAGTATGATAGATTAATTAACATAAATGTCTAGTTAGCACCTTTCCCCGAAAATAAGTTTAGAAAACGGAAGTTAGAAGATGACTAAACATCGACTTCATTTCTATTCTTTAAATATCATGAAAAATTAAATAATTTATTGAAATATATGTACGACTTTGAGATTTTTGTGAATAATATGGTACAAAATTACACATTGATGGCTGTAATACGGGCTTATAAAGGATTCCTTGTTTGTAGCTTCGGTAACATGGAGTCGTGTCATGTTCAAGTCATTATGCCCAAGTCGTTTTAGGGTTGCCAGACATCACTTATATACTGGGCCCGTCCCGTTGTATTGGATAATTTTGTCCCTTGTCCCGGACTGACCATTCAGGGACACCCCAAATGTACTGTATTTAGTTCATTTTCAAATTTCGAAATAAAAATGTATTTTATCTTCTTACGGTTTTTGAGTGAAACTTTATTGTAAGTAATTATACTGTTTTTTTTTGTTGTTTTTTTTGTTTGTTTTTTCAGATTCTCTTGATGACAATAAACCAAAACGTAACGAGGATATTAGGGTTGCTAGAAGTTGACACAATGCTGACGTGTTTATTTCTCTGTTGTCTGTATAAAAGAAATATTTTAAAAATGATTTCACTTTTGCAGAATTCCTTTTTCTTAGCTTCGATTAAATAATTTTACGTTTATTTTCCTCCTAAGCCATTAAACATCATTGCTTTATGTTTTTAAATGCCTCTCCTTTTATATAATATATTGCTACGCGTGTATAGGCGCGTATAAATTTATATATATAGTCATTCATCGTGTCTAGAAGAACCCTCAGAAGTATCCACTACCGAGAATCGAATCCAGACCGCTTGCGTCATACTACTAGACCAACGAGCCTCGGTAACGAAGGAGAGACTGACTAGACTTGGGTCTAGTTGAGTATGTTATGGATTCTTCTAGACTCGATGAATTACTATAAATGATTATTCAAATCTGCAAAAAAATTGTCACTTATATATGTAGTTATATCAAATTTAAAATTTAAAAAAAAAGACACCCGGCAAAGATTAAGAATATATATATATATATATATATATATATATATATATATATATATATATATATATATATATATATATATATATATATATATATATATCAACTATGTGGTGCAGTTCAATTTACATTACATGAATCATTCATACAAAAAAACAGATATTGAAGTTAATGATATAAATGCCGTGAATACATCTCCGCAAACAAATTTTATAAATGACATTAACCCCGAACCTGTAGATGAATGTTATGATCCCTATTTAGAAATTCCAGTTGCATAAGGTCTTATTTTATTTTTTTACAAGCTTTCATCTGTGCATACAGACATCATCAGGTATGAAAATATATTACTGGAATTTATAAACAGGGATCATAACATTCATCTACAGGTTCGTGGTTAATGTCATTTATTAAATTTGTTTGCAAAGATGTATTCTCGCCATTTATATCATTAACTTCAATATCTGTTTTTTGTATGAATGATTCATGTTATATATATATATATATATATATATATATATATATATAGAGAGAGAGAGAGAGAGAGAGAGAGAGATACATAGATACATAGATAAATTTTAAGAGTGTTCGTATTTTTCATTTTCTAACGTGGCAACCCTGTGTTATATACAAGAAAATACAGTAGTTTATAATGTTTATCATACAACAAAATGATTCACTAATTCCAATTACATCAAATTTTAAGTGAGTTTTAGTTTTTATTGTTGGTAGAAATTAAATTCAAATAATTAGTTCATCTTGTTAATTATATTTGAAATAATACAGATAAAAAAAAAAGAATTAAGTACATGACTTAATTCAGTCAGTCCGTTATGTCCTATGCGCGAAACGCGCGTAGGCGATCATGAATCATTCGATACATGACTTACAAGGCAGATTTTTTTTTGCCGCGGTAGGTTGCCATTTCTTTCTGCGGTAGACCAGTTGCCATCCAAGGGTAAAGAACCCAGTCCGTCCTGCTATTTACCCATAGCTGAGGGGAGAAGAGAATTCATACCTTTCCCAGTGGTATTAGCACGTAAGTGAATATAATGGATTCAACTGTAATTCGAACACGGCTGTCCGATTCCTCAATCTGAGCCTCTATCCATTACTCCACTGTACCTCCTCTATGGATTAATTACAGAAACTATTTTTGCACCTGAAATTACAATTACGATTCAAACAATGTTTTATTCTTTTTATATGTAATAATTTATTTTAAAAATTTACCCTGTCGTCATTCACGCTAAGATGACTTATCTATCTCTTCTCCTGCTGTTTAATAAATATACGAATCTCTATTAAATTCAAATATTTAGTTCTACTTAAATCTAATATACATAAAAAAAGAATCAAACACACGGATTGATTACAGAAATTAAATTTGCACCAGAAAGTAATACTACGATTCAAAACAATTTTTTTACATTTTTTTATGTCAAATATTTGATTACATTTACCTTGCCATCATTCGCATTATTTCTTTTGTGTGCCGTGTCGCTTAATAAGTTTTGTCTTTTTGTTATTTCTCCTAAACCTTGTTCCGCCATCTGTTTGTTCAAGCCCATCGAGGATGTCACGGGCTGCTTCTCTCTATTCCTTTATTCCCTTAATCTGTCCCGTGAGTATCGGATTTTCGAAGCCCTCCTTCCTCATTACGTGCCCCAGAAATTTCAACTGCCTCTTCCTGACGTTAAGTATAAGTTTCCTGTTTGTTTCCATTCTCTCCAAATCATCGTTGTTGCTCACATGTTCGACCCATGGTGTAGCGGGCCGTTTATACGCGTTGTGAGAGAAACACGCGCGTCCCCTGATATAGCCCACTACAAACATGGCGGGCTCGGAGTATGTACGAGCCCACCTAAAGAAATGAAACGTGAAGAAAACAACAAAGACCGGTATGTATATATATATATATATATATATATATATATATATATATATATATATATATATATATATATATATGAAGACTATATTTCCCCATATATATATATATATATATATATATATATATATATATATATATATATATATATATATATATGTATGAAATGACAATTGGAAAAATCTTAGATCTTGCCGACGCGTAACTATAACAACTATAACAACAGAGATATTTCGATTTCATTTTTGCCTTGAAAAAGTCGGAAGACGAAACGCGTCGGCAAGATCTAAGATTTTTCCAATTGTCATTTTATACCAATATGTCTTGTCCACAGAGTTGATCTGGGAATTTAACTATATATATATATATATATATATATATATATATATATATATATATATATATATTGTCATCCACAGACATACTGTTTCACTGTATCACAAATAAGTGTGGCTAGACGTCCGTTTGCCTCTAGCTAGGATCGAAACCCGACTGAATGATATATATATATATATATATATATATATATATATCCCGAAGGAAACGCATAGCGCCCCCACCACAAAAGAGAAAACGCAAATCTTCACGAGAGAATTACATCGTATAAGCTGAAAAGTGAGAAGAAAAAAGAGAACGAGACAAGCTATCGCCGAGTTTATATAGTATATGGAGAGTGTCTCCAAGTAGCGGTTTCAAAAATTAGGAAATTAAGGAGGAGGTAACTCCGACGCATGGTATCCTCAGCATCTCTCTGTAGAACCACATTTCTGTTGATTCAAGCCTCTTCTTCATCTTTGAGGAAATTGTCCAACATTCGCTGCCATACAGAAGAACAAATATCACATAATAGTTTCAGTAATCTTTTCTTTGTTTCCAACGAATTTTTCAGTCTCTTAATGCTCTGCTTAGATTTTGGAATGCGTCTTTGGTCATCCCAATAGGTCTTTGGATCTCAAGTGTTGCACTTTCCGTCCTCCGTTAGAACATTTCCCAGATATTTAAATTTTTGTACTTGTTCGATTTTAGTAAACCCTCTTTTTAATTTGCACTTTTGGTTCATCCTTTTGCTGATAAGGATCTCAGTGTCGCACTTTCCGTCCTCTGTTAGAACACTTTCCAGATATTTAAATTTCTGTACCTGTTTGATTTTAATATCCCCGACGTATAATTTGCATTTTGGGCTCATCCATTTGCTGATTATGCATTCTGTCTTCTTGTAGATTATGCTTAGTCCTTTCTTCTCGTTTTCCCTCTCTACTTTCTATAGGAGATTTTATAGTTTCCTTTTCTTGTCTACTATCACCACAGTGTCATCGGCATATCTTATATTGTTACGATTGCGATCACGCTTAGTTGACTGATTTAATGATCATTCCCACGTGAACTTTGGCTCATAATTATCTATTCTCCTGTTATTTAATATATATATATATATATATATATATATATATATATATATATATATATATATATATATATATATATATATATATATATATATATGCAAGTTTCATTAAAAACGACAGACAAGGTACTACGGTTAAGTTTTTTATTTAATTTTTCTTGTGTACCAACAAGAGCTTTCTTTGCTGGACAAAGGGTGTGTAAGAACTGTCCAAATGTTTTATTTTTCCGAGCGCTTTCGGCTATATCTTTAGCCATTATCAAGGATGATTTGATTTTTCACCTTAATTGAGTGTGTGCATTATGTATATGTCTTAGTGTGTAGTAGTGGTGTTTTAATTTCCGAATACGGTTAGCACGTTGTGGGTTTGTTCATAGTTAATATTGTTGAGGGTAGGCTTTTTCTTTTTTATTATTAAAGCCTCCATTATTTTTAACCTTTTTTTACAGGTGGAAGCAATTAATAGATTTGTGTTTTCTACTAGTATATTTCTAATGGAGTCTGGTAAATTTTTGTGTGTGTTTAAATGGGTTCTAATATATATATATATATATATATATATATATATATATATATATATATATATATATATATATATATATCAAGTATGTGGTGCAGTTCAATTTACATTACAATTACCTGGAATTATAAAACAACAAATATTCTTCTTACCTGAAGATATCTGTAGGAACAGATGAAAGCTCGTAAATATATCAAAAAGACCTTATTCAACTGAAATTTATAAACAGGGTTCATAACATTCATTTACAGGTTCGGGGTTAATGTCTTTTAGTAAATTTGTTTGCGAAGATGTATTCTCGCCATTTATATCATTAACTTCTATATCTGTTTTCTGTATGAATGATTCATTGTAATATATATATATATATATATATATATATATATATATATATATATATATATATATATATATATATATATATATATATATTAAATTTTCATACAGAGTAAATCTATTAACGCCGAACATGTCCGATTGAGTTTCAAACAAGGAAAAAAGTACTGAATGTAATAACAGTCGTCCTATATGGTAAGGCCATTTGTTGAGTCATCAACAAATTTTAAAAATCCCTTTAAAATCCAATATTTCTCCTAGATATTTCTTTTAAAGTAAATTAGAAAATTTAAAGATTAACTGGACCTTGTAAGAGTAATGCTTACATTTTGCTTAAAACATAATGAAAATAACGCGTAACCCGTAAGCTGTCGTCAAGGTCATAGATCAACAATGTTGTCTTTTACGATCACTCGGCCTGAGACCATCTCGAATTAGCGCGAGTTAAATTTAAACAAGTATGGAGGATTAAAAGTACTACAATCCAGAAATTAATATTGGTCATACTTTAACTTAATCATAAATTATCTTTAACGTGATATAATCAATACTTTAAGATATTTTTTATACGCTTTTATTAAACTTAGTAGTAAGAATTTTATTTTTTTATACTATATTTTATTTTTCTACTATACTATACTTTGTTTTATACTAAAAGTATAAAAAATAAATGAATAAAAAAATAAAAAGAATAGTGAAATGATTTTTCATTTTCTTACCTGTTTCATATTAATTGCACCAAATGACTTTTTTTTTTCTAATTATTCTGAGTTTAAAATTTATTAAACTAAAGGAAATGCTGCAAAAAAAAGGAAAGTCTTACAGAATTGATGCTTTTAATCGATTGCAGTTACAAAATTATTTCCTTTTTGAATTTCCGTACAAAAAAAAATCTAACAGTTGTAAAAACGAAAAAAATGATTAATAAATAAATCTGATAATGCGGTTCTCAATCAAAAATGGCATTAAACTGTACAGTTTTCGATTCTTCGAACATGTTCTTATTCATTAAAAAAGCTCTTGCTAGGAAAAACAACAGAATGAATTTCATAATCGCACTGAAAAATTACAAGTAAATTTTTGAAAATATTCAGTGTAAATATTTGTCCTGTCAAATCTGAAAAAAAAAAGAAAATGTATTTTAAATTCTGCAATCACCAACTCTCATCAAAAATTATATATTGAGTTAATAAAACTCAAAATATAATTTTTGATGAGAGTTACTTTTTATAAGGTTTTTTTGATGAGAGTTACTTTTTATAAGGTTCGGAAGGAATTTTCACTTTTCAGTATGTTCATACTTGGCATTTCATTTTTTTCCCTGAAATAACATCTTCAGGGTTTGTACCGTATATACTCGCGTATCATGCGACTTTTGAAGACCTAATTTTGAAGCTAATTTTAAGGGGGTTGTATCAAACACCAGATATAAAATTAGCGTATGTACTGCTGGGACTGGCTACGCCGTTGACCAACAAAATGTATCCATTTTGTATTTAAAAAGTACAGCTGTATTTAAAATAAGCATGATTTTGATAAAACTGACTTTTTTTTTTAACTGTATCCAATAATCCAATATATTATATTCACATATTATATCGTATTATAGAAACATAGAGAATATATATCTTATCCATTGTTTACGTTTGTATGATGTTTAGCTGTTTCTCGTTCGGTGGTTAATGGCTGTACGTTTTTTTTTTACGCAACGAGTATAGCATTACAAACGATACTTTTATCATTCTCTTTTACTTTTTTAACTTATTCAACTAGAAGATGGGATAAAGAGATAGAGGAAAAGAGGTTAGTCTATTATAATTTGGTCTCTCAAAAAAGATGATCGCATGATACATGAGATACATAAAATCATTTTTATAAGTGGAAATTTTGGAGTTGCACGATTTGGGGCCCGGAAAATTCGGTAACAGAAAATTAGGTAACGGAAGATTCAGTAACGGAAAACTCTGTAATTTTGATAAGGTTGGAAAATTCGAAAACTATGAAATAAAAATCGATTGAAAATTGATTTTAGGGCCGTTCTGGAGTGAGGATTTGGGGGTTAAACCCCCTCCCCTATATTTTTTAAATAAAAATGAGGCTATATATAGTTTCTGCTTCTTTAAAAAGAAATAGCTACCTAAACTTAATTTATTTACTAATTTTTCATTAAAATTATAAAATAATACAGCAAATTTTAGCGTAGATACATTGATTGGAAAATCTTTGCAAAAGTCAAATAACATTGACTTGTAAAATTTTAATTAATTTGAAATGAAGATACATGAAATTAGCTTTAACTTAGATAAATCGATTTTATTTGCTTAAAAACAATAGGGTATAGTAATTAAATAAATACTTATTTAAAAAAATATTTATTCAAAAATATTGGAGGTGGGGCTTAGCCCACTACCCCCGCTCCCTCAGAAAGTATTATTGCAGTGGGGTTTTATCTGGACTGGAAACCATTATTTTTTTTAGTTAATACTTATTTAAACGTATGGGGACGTGAGGCTAGCCCCCACCCCTCCACAAAGTATGGCCCTGGTATTCTTGTAGTTGGGTTTTATCTAGTTATTTAAAAATTGTCAGTTATTTAAAATGTAGAGGGGTGGGGCTTAGCCCAAATCTCCACTCTATAGCGGCCCTAAAATCAATTTTCAATCGACATTTATTTCAGAGATACCGAATTTTCCTACCTTGTCAGAATTACCGAATCTTCCGTTACCGAATTTTCCTACCTTGTCAGAATTACCGAATCTTCCGTTACCGAATTTTCCTACCTTGTCAGAATTACCGAATCTTCCGTTACCGAATTTTCCTTCCTTGTCAAAATTACCGAATCTTCCGTTACCGAATTTTCCTAAATTCGCAGGATACATATGATCGCGCGTTACACAAGTATATACACTAACTGTAAAAAAAAATCCCTAATAATGACACAAATTTATAAGTACCCAGGGTATATTGAAATGGCATGGCGAAACTGACCACCCCACCAAATATTTCCACAATATTTCTAATAAAATAAACTATTCAGTAAACTAATTTATAATCATTTATGAATAAGTTCTGAAGATTTTTGATGGTACCTAATTTTCTTTCACAGAATGTTGACTAAATTCACAGTTGCGTATTGAAATCCTCACCGCATTTAATATTGTTGAAGTTATCGATAACATTTTCGTCTCTACGTTTCGTTCAGTTTCGCATACCAATCGATGATGAAAAGACAATATTGCATTTTTATTAAATAAGCATTCGTTATTTTAATCATTAATTCTTTTTAAATAATGTGAGTATTTTTTGTCTATATTACTGAGATGAGGTATTATGTACACTATTTATATTATTCGGACTATTGCCCTCATCTTTGTCGCCGTTTCAGCCGCCTTAACTCAAAGACCCAAAGAGTGTGAGTTCAGTACCTGGTTAAAGCGGTGGAGAACTTGGAGAGGGAAATTAACAGGAGATAACTGATAACTGACATCCATTAGACATGGCACGTGGAACTAGAACAGTCTACCCCAGTGAGTGAAATAAAGGGTTCAGTTCGACATTCCAGCCACCTGAAGAAGGCCGGAGCGTACAACGGCCGAAACGTTGTAATAAATATGGCGACAAAGATGAGGACAATAGTCCGAATAATGTAAATAGTGAGTATTTTTTTTATGTTAAATAATAAAACTTTTAATTTTTCCAAAAGAATTCATGAACATTTACTGCACTAAGCTACGCAACCTAGTAAAATCAAATGAACTTTGTTCCCCCTTACCTGTTTGCACTTTTCCCTAAAATTTGATTTCAATAGGTCAATGTATGGCGATTTTAGAGGATGCAAGGGACACACGTACGGACTAACAAAAGTTAATGATTTTTTTATTTACCAAGACTTTCAAAAAAAGAGATTTCTAAAATAATTTAATTCCTTTGTGAATAAGTTCTGAAAGTTTCATTAATTTTTTTTTTGTAGCTAATCCCACATCGTTACGCCGTCCTAAATATTTTAAAAAAGGAAGCCGATTTTTTTTTTAATAATAATGGGGATAAAGTAATTAATATTAACAAAACAAAAGTCATTGAAACAAAGCAAGTTCAGTGGACCAATGATGACAATTCCAGAACAACGTAACTATAAAGAATTTTTTCTATCCTCTGCCAGCCGCTATGATGGAGAAAGCATTACCTCGAACCGTCGCCAGTGAGACACGCTGCAAGAGCCACTCCGTTTCGCGAGGCTCGTTCCTTAATCGAGACGCAATCGCGCCAATTTCATTAATATCCGACAATTATTTGATTTTTGCAAAAATTTGCCACGTCAATGTATCTTTCACCACAAAAGATACTCTAAAATTTGCTGTATTATTTTATAGTCCAAGAAAATCGAGATGTTTAATCAAAATTTCGAATGTTCTAAAAAGCATGAAAAAATTTACTAAAATAATCAAAAAACACTTTGATCTTTCCTCGTAATAATAACGTAAAGATTTTGGCGATAAAACTTAGTTTTCGTGAAGTTTGGGCCATTTTTTCGTGCCAGTATGCTATTTTTCGGCAAATTCGTGAACATATGTTCTGTTTTATATATACAGAATAATTGTAGAAATTGATTTCACGTTCTTTAAATGACCATCTTAAAAATAATAACTGAAGAATACATTCTCGTTAGTTTAATACTATTTCAATTATGATTTTAATATATGTTTTTGATATATTTTTTACTAAATGCCATATTTTAAGTACGTATTTAAAAAAAACTGTTTTTGTCTTCATTATAAATAATTAATATTAAATGTTTTCTTAAATTATTCCAAGTTTCTTTGTTTAGCGGCATATCAACTCCTTATGGGTCATTTAATGCCGAAATTTAATTTTCTAGGCTGCATTAGTAATTTCTTTTACAAAAAATGTATTACTGGTAATTTTTTTAATGTATTGCTGATAATTTTCTTAACTATGAAAATGTATTGGTAGTATTTTTACTATAAAAATGTATTTTATACTTTATAATGTTTTAACCCCAGTTTGGGGGTTAATTATTTATCCATACCTGGGACCCTAACAGGTGCTACCACCCCGGGTCAGCTGGACCTGGGAACAACAGCAATTGAAAGGTGGTTCGACGCCCTCAAAACCTCCCGATCAAAGGTCTTGCTGAAGTTTATCGTCATACTCAGGACGTAATTATTCCAAGTAAATTTTGCGTTTTATTCGTTTAATTATGTTGTAAATATATAATACTTGTTTTCTTGTATATTTTTTGTTTGTTTTTTTTTTATTTTTTCAAACCTTTGCAAATCACTTTAATAAAGGAGATCACCGTGGTTATTATTTAATATGCTATGTATACTCGCATATCATGCTACTTTTGAAGACCTAATTTAGAAGCTAATTTGACTAAATAAATGGCTATATAGTTTGGCCAACGGCGTAGCTATGGCCAGCAGGACATAGGCTAATTTGTTATCTCGTGTATGATGCGACCCCCTTAAAATTAGCTTCCAAATTAGGTCTTCAAAAGTCGCATGATACGCGAATATATACTGCAATCAAATGAATTCATCACTTATCGCCATTTTGAAAAATTACTTTCTCGACTAGCGCTGCTGATCAAGAAGAGTAATCTCCCTTACACCATTGTCGCTTTCTCATTCTCATGTACATATTATTGTAATCATTGACATGTTCTTCTTCTTCGCCATGTTACTTCAGAACGTTGATGATCGTGGATCTCTACAACTTCCTCTCCTTTGTATCTCTTAATAAATTTTGCTTTTTATTTTTTAAATTTCTCTTAAACATTGATCCGCTATCAATTCATTGCGTTTCTTTCCTCTTGCCTTCAATATGCCCTGTGAATATAAAATTTTCTAAGCCATCTTTCCTCGTTATGTGCCCTATAAACTTCAGCTCTCTCTTGCTGATGTCAAGTATAAGTGTCTTTTTTTTTTTTTTTTGTTCCCATTTTCTCTAAAACTCTTTCGGTTGCTCACATGTCCGGTCAATGGAATTCACTGCATCATTCTATAGAACCATATTTCTGTCGCCTCAAGTTTCCTCTTCATCTGCGCGAAGATTCTCCATCATTCATTGCCATATGTTAGGACTGATATTATGTAACAGTTCCGTATTCATTACTTTGTTTCTAACAAAATTTTCCTGTTTCTTATTACATTGCTTAGCTTTTGGAGAGCATCTTTCTCTATTCCAATGCACCTTTGGATTTCAGAGTCACACTTTCTGTCCTCTGTTAAAACACATCTCAGTTGTTTAAATTGTTGAACTTATTTGATTTTAGTATCTCCAATTTGTAATTTGCATGTTGAGCTGTTCCTTTTGCTAACTTCTGCTTTCTGCGTTCTTGCAATTGGTATATTTCGTCCTTTCTTCTCGCTTCCTTGCAGTTTCCTTTCTATGTCTGCTATCAACATTGTTTCATCTGGATACCTTATGGTGTTAAGATTGTGGCCACCAACAATGAATCCTGGTAGGACTTCTAATTCTCTCAGAATCGCTTCACTGTATATGTTGAATAAGTCCGGTGAGAAGACACATCCTTGTCTTACACGCCTTTTTATTTTAGTATATTTACTGAATTCATTTTCTATCCGTATGCATGCAGGTTTGCTGCCAGTATAGGTCCTGGATTTATTCTAATATCCTTCCCACATAGGTTAAGACAATAGATATCGAAAATATTTATAGGTTTATTCGAACGTTCATTGTAATAGAATGGGAAAAAATAAAATTGAAGACTTAAGAAAAATAAAATATTTTACAAAGATTTATTATTACGTTATTTATATTTCTTTGGTTGGCCAGAAAGTTTTGACTCACTTGGGAAGCGGAAAGAAAACAACAAAATTTTATAGTGCATCACCAACATTTATTCTTCAAAATAAAGCCCATCATTCTCGACGATCTTCTGCCAGTGATCAGCCAGCACCCGAATCCATCCCAGATACCAGTCCGCTGGCTTTGAATAAAAAAAAAAATACTGTAAAGAAGCTTCCTTCATTCCATCAAAAGTGTTGAATCGCTGGTCGCGGAGAAAGTGTGCCATCGGACGGGTTAGAGCAGGGGTTCTCAACAGGGGTGAAATTCAACCCCTGGGGGTGAATTTTGGATTTTCAGAGGTGAATTGTGACCACAGTAAGCTTGGGGGTTGTAATTATAGAATTTGGCCTATCTGGCCTGTCACCTTGAAAAGGAGTGCGGGTAGCATTCTGACAAATGGTGAAAAAAGTGCATGGTGCAAGCAAGGTTGAGGACCCCTGGACTATAGTCACTCGGAGCAGCATCGGGATTGAACGATGGATGTGGAAGAATCTCAACACCGTCCATCTATTTGAACTTCTCCTTCGTCAACCCGACAGTGTGTGGCCTCGCATTGTCCTGCTGAAACAAAGCCCGACCTCGATGGAGCAGGGTACTCCTTTAGTTTGTCGTACACGGGGTCTAGCTGCCAGCAATACAATTTAACATTGATGGTGCAACCGTAGGAAACAAGCCCCAGCCTCAGTAATCCTTAGAAAATTCCACCAGGCAGAGATCAAGATATACTGTTTTATTTCCTTTTCCTAAATGAGTTAGGACTTTCTGGCCAACCTGGTAATATAAGTTACCGCATTTTATTTTTATATTTATGTAATTTCTGCTTTGTCGAAAAATGTATTCTTAACTTCGCCATAATATGAGGTATTTTGATTTTCTTTAATACTATTTTTTTTTAATCTTAAATAGATGAGTTTGCATTTTCTTGCTCACTGCCTTTTTGTTGCAATTTTCTTCAAAAATGATATTACTTTCAAGTAAAAAAAAATCTTACGAAAAATATTTTTTGTAAAAAGAAAAAATAACTGTAGAATGTTTTCTTTTTAAATTCGAACATAATTACTTTTGAAATTCTTTATACCGCAAGAATCATTTACTTGTTTGTTTTTTGTTCGCAGATAAATAAAATGAAATCTATTCACTGCATGGCGGGATGAATTGATTAATAAAGACACTTTCATTGGTAAATTATTTTCCTTATTTCAGGTGATTAGGTGAATACACTGTTATAACAATTTATTCAAGAAAGATAAATTTTCTCTCTGTCATCACGATGTCTAACAGTGTTACAAAACACTTAGTTTAAAATGTAAGAAACAATCTTAAATAAACTTTTGGTTCTTTTAATCTTTATCACTCTACGTTATTAATATTACTTCCCCTTCCACTGCATTCTTTTTCAAGGCCTCTCAATAGCAATATCCTTATTGTTAATTTCATTCAAAGTTGTTTTCTGTTGCCATAGCAGGATATGACAACACAACTCTGAAATTCAAACTCACTATTGTTCAGAGATCAGAGTCACCTTCAGTGGCAGAACAGAATAAACTTTTTGCACAGCAAATGAAGTCAAATACAGAGTGATAAATGTTAAATTTTGTTTCGTTTCCTTCAAATCTATGTTGAATATCATTCAACCAAAACTATCAAATAAGAGAACTCGTTAACTCCTTATTTTCAATTTATAACTAGCATGACTTTATAAAGGAAAATATCTATACTTGAATAACAGTTTCAATAGATTCAATTCGCATATTCTAAGCTCTGCCAAGAGGGCAATGAAAAATGAGTGCTTATTAAATGTCTTAACCTTTAGCAAACTGCATTATTAATATTACTTTCCTTTCAGTGCATTCTCTTTCAAGGACAATCAATTGCAATATCCTTATTTCACTCAAAGTTGTTTCCTGTTGCCATAGCTGGATATGACAACTATTAAATTCAAACACACTATTATTCAGGGATCAGAGTCACCTTCAGTGGCAGGATAAACTTTCTGTACGGCAAATGGAGTCCTATACAGAATGATAAAGGTTAATGAGGTATCTGAGTGTGATGTTTTTTCGAATACCTTCTTTGCAAAGTTGAATTTTGGACAGGCATAATCGTAAATCTTCTTCCAAGGATTTTCGCTGTGATCGATTTTTTCTTTTCTTTTAATTATTGTTTATTGCAGAAAACAGAACAAAGATATTTCTCACAAGCTATCTTGTCCGTCCCAGTAGTAAAATGAGTGGCCAGAAACGTTTTTCATCCAGATCCATGCTGAATATCATTCAACCAAAACTATCAAATAAGAGAACTTGTTAACTACCTCTTTGCAATTTATAACTAGCATGACTTTATAAAGGAAAAAAATATCTATACCTGAATAATAGTTTCAATTTCAACATGGTTGAAACAGTTATCTGAATGACGTATGTGATATAGTATTTAAGCACCTGATAATGTCAAACGCTTATTCTGATGTAATCCATTTTACTTTCACAAAAAGTAGGACTTAGATAAATGTTTCCAAAACAGAAACTCTGAACTGGAGTTGGAATGAGTGCAGTGACAACACATAGACTGAATACCTCATATAAATCCAGAATGTGGAATTAGATATAATAAATATTCAAATCGACTGCATACTCACCCCTCTGCAGGGCATTCAATCCGCATATTCTAAGCTCTGCCAAGAGGGCAATGAAAAATGAGTGCTTATTAAGGTCTTAGCTGCATTATTAATATTACTTCCTTTTAAGTGCATTCTCTTTCAAGGCCTCTGAATTGCAATATCCTTATTTTTAATTTCACTCAAAGTTGTTTTCTGTTGCCATAGCAGGATATGACAACACAACTATAAAATTCAAACTCACCATTGTTCAGAGATCAGAGTGACAGAATTAACTATTTTTTTTACAGCAAATGAAGTTACATACAGGGTGATAAAGGTTAAATTTTGTTTCGTTTCCTCCAAATCTATGTTGAATATCATTCAACCAAAACTATCAAATAAGAGAACGTGTTAACTCCTTTATTACAATTTATAACTAGCATATAAAGGAAAAAATATCTATACCGGAATAATAGTTTCAATTTCATCATGGCTGAAACAGTTATCTGAATGACGTATATGATATAGTATTTAAGCATCTGACAATGTCAAACAATTTTTCTGATGTAATCCATTTTACTTGCACAAAAAGTAGGACTTAGATAAATGATTCCAAAACAGAAACTCTGATCTGGAGTTGGAATGAGTGCAGTGACAACACATAGACTGAATACTTCATATAAATTCAGAACGTGGAATTAAATATAAGAAATATTCAAAATGACTGCATATTTTCTTACCCCTTTACAAGAGACACAGTCAGCATATTCTAAGCTCTGCCAACAGAGCAATTAAAAATGAGTGCTTATTTAAGGTCTTAATAAATCACTAATATGAAAATGCGAAAAAGACTTGAAAAGTCAGATGGAAAGAGCGAATCTCAGCTTTTAAGGTCAACACTTTTTTCTTTTGCTTTCTGAATTTAATAATTAGTAAGTTTCATGCCTTCTTTGGTTTAATTAACTCACACTAGGTTCAGACGCTGAAAATAATGCATTAGTGTACAGTGTTCATTCAGTCCGCATATTCTAAGCTCTGCCAAGAGAGCAATGAAAAATGAGTGCTTTATTAAAGGTCTTAACCTTTAGCAAACTGCATTATTAATATTACTTCCCTTTAGGTGCATTCTCTTTCAAGGACTCTCAATTGCAATATCCTTCTTGTTTATATCACTCAAAGTTATTTCCTGTTGCCATAGCTGGATACGACAACACAACTACTAAATTCAAACTCACTATAAATGATGGACATTCTTCTCACAGATGAGGAAATGTGGTTCAGGGATCAGAATCATCTTCAATGTCAGGATAAACTTTTTGTACAGCAAATGAAGTCACATACAGAATGATAAAGTCTAAGAAAACCCTTCCAAAAAAGATATTGGGGGGGGGTAAGGAGAAGAGAGAACGTCACATCTCTCATCCCGAGTATTATCAATGACACAAACTAAAAAACAAAACAAGCCTCGTGTATCAAATTTGCATACAAAATAATAATAGCACAGAATACAAAATTTATAAAACAAGCTAGCACAAAATCTTATTTTGTGCGCCTAAAACTTAGGCAAGATAACAAGTTCAAAATATAGATCTGTTGGGCTCATGAAGGCAATTATAATTATTATCAACAAAATGTTCACTTACTTCAATTCACTCGACTGTCGAAAGGAGCTGAGAAGGTTAACGATTCACAGGCGTAGTTGGGTTTCTGATTCGTTTAGAAAATATTAGTTTCACAAACTGAGATTCAAAAATGAGATAAATCTTGTATTTTCATAAAAAAATTCAAAATCAGAGTTAATATATCTGATGGAATAATCCATACTAACCTCTCACCCCTCCGGTATAATCCACTTTACACCAAAAATCAACTATCAACCAATCAGCACTCTAGTTTTAGCAAGCGAGACTTCTCATTGGCTCAGACCCTTAGAACTGTAACAAATTCACGCGAAAATGTCTTTTCACGTCCAGAGCTCTGGAGCCTAATTTCTTGACCAAAACTCTATAAATAGAAGAATTTGAATCGGCTCAATCAGTCAGACTTTCACCCCTGGAGAGATGCCAAACTAATCCACGCAAGTCGAAACCTTGACCAACTACACTTTTACCGCGCAAACTTCTCTGACCCAGCAAACAACAACCACGCTCTCTCAGGAACAATTTCTAACAATTACTTACAATACTTAAAAAGTGATATTTATTCACTACTAAATAAGTATTCGTAAACAATCAATCAAACAACTAAAGGTACACAACTCCTACCAATTTTGAACAATAACTCAAACAAACTTACGCACACACACTATTGATTGAACTCGCACAAAGGACATTTTTGTACATAACCAAATACTTAGTTTAATTTTTTCGAACAAATCTTAATAACAGCTTCACACACACTGAAACTTCACAAAACTACTCTACACAATCTAATTCAACCATCCTCATTTATCCAAAAATATTCAACCCAATTGCATATGTCAATTGTATATAAATCCATGTTATTACACTTTTAATTATGTTTGTCTTCACTCTGAATTTTCTTGCATGATTTGTTTTCAATATTCCTTTTATCTCTTAATTTGTTGTGGACGAATGTTTAGGAACATCGACATCATAAATCCTTCTGATAACTAAAAATACATTCACCAGGTCTGCAACACATCTAATTTTGTGACAAGCTTTCACAAGCAACAAGAGAGAAATAATCATCCATCTCTTTAAATGTATAGAATTTTTCTTTCTCCTTTTCTTTCTTTTACTTCTTTTTCATTTTCTCTCAGCTTCTTTCTTCATCGTCGTCGCAGGTGACACGTTGTTTTTAGTTCAGTTTAGTTTAGTTTTTGTTCAGATCCCAGAACCAGCTGACGTCTTCCCTGTGAATGCCCAAATCATTTTGTCTGTCAGACAAACCAGACTTCTTATATAGCTCTAGATTGTCTCAGAATTTAATAAAAAATCCGATACTGTAGGGTAGCAGCTTACTTTCCCCATTGGTTAAAAAATATCACAAAATGTATCTCTTTCAACCACAACTGTTGACAAAACTTATTTAGGCGGATTTTGAGATCATCAAACTTGAGTTTCTTTTTAGAAACTTTTGAAAAACAAATTTTATGCGTGTATACTTTTTATAAAACGTGAATTTGAGCCTCACATATACAAAGTTTTTATCCATCAAATTTTCTTAAAGACATCTTTTACTAATCGTCTGGCTTCATTTTAGCGTTTGTTTTAATTTAAAGAATGCGTGTTAGCAACATTCTATAATAAATGTTCTTTTTTAGAAATAAAGGGTAATAACTTCTTGTCCTTTGTAGCTCTTAATAAATTTTGCCTTTTTGTTATCTCTCCTAATTGTCATATTTTATTTTACTTTTTAATTATTTTTATATAATTTTACATCTTTTATTGACTATATAATTTTTCATAAGTCTTGTATTGTCATATTTTGGTTGTTTGTTATATGTTGCTCAATACGTGTACGAATTGAAGCTACCATTATACAAAAGCAACAACGCATATTAAATAATATCTCCCACCAGAAAGGGAAGCATTTTAAGAAATGTAAAGAGGATGTCAATTTTCGTAATACCTAATGGACTAATTAACATGTAGATCGCTTTCATTTAGTTACAGGCAGTTCTACACATGTTACATGTATTGGGTTGTCCAAAAAGTTCGTTCGCTTAATAAGTAGAAAAATTATATAATAAGCCGAACGAACTTTTCGGCCGACCCAATATAGTGGGTGGAAAGTGACTATATAAATATTGATAATAGCTTTATTAATTATTAGTAGATTTTTTTATAAAAACATGTTTTGTTTTAAACCATATAATGGCAGAAGCACAATATGGAGTTAAAATTCTATCATTTTGCACATTTTCTTTCAATCTGAATGTTGAAAGACTGTCGGAGTTAACTCCTCCTTAATTTCCTAATTGATCAAATTGTTTAAATAGGGCGCGCTCTCCCGACACTATATATATCCGACGAGAACCTGACTCGTCCACTTTTTACTTTGCATTCAGAGTCAGCCTTTTTTGGACGACTCGGCTAGACGGTCGAACTCTCTGCCTCTGGGCAGAGAGGAACCCGGACGAGGCTCCGCCGAAGGGCAGAGCCTCGTTCGGAGAGGTTGACCAACCCGATCCCGTTTATACGGGTTCTACGGGCATTTTTTGGCCGAGCCTACGGGCTCGGTGATCCCACATTAAACCGACCTTGTGCCACATTCGACACACGTGGGCGTGTTGTTGAACATCACTTTTTACTTTGCATTTATAAAATGTGATCTCTCGCGGAGATTTGCCTTTTGCCCACTTGTGGGGAAACACCATGAAAAACACACATACACGTACGTACGAACATTCATCAAAATACGAACTCTTTACGTTCACGCACAAACACATATGTTAATGTATTTGTCCATTGTAAATTTTGTTGTTTAATACATATACTTGTTTGTACATATCAGTCTTGTTTATTTTCTTTACATTTCTTTGGTTGGACTCAACTTGAGTCCATCGTATTCTTGTAGTGGACTTTATAATATTCTATCAGGAATCACACACGTGTTCCTTATTTAACAACACGTAAATCTACGGTCCGCTACAAGATGGCCGCATCTCTATGCATCTACCACAGATCTCATACTCACCAGTTTGGAATGATGATTTCTGATGGTTTTAGCGTCTACTGAAGTACAAGATGCATGAACATTGCGTCACCATCTCTGCACTTGTACCACGGACTGCCACACTTTGTAACGGGATGCAAGCTGATCATGCTTATGCAATATCAGGTCTTGTGCAATTCTGGGCTAGACTTGTCACTCTGAAATAAAAACAGAATTTAGCAATGAAATTCTACTACTTTAGAGATCAAAATATATATTTTTTCATGCAAATGTGTTCATATAAATAAAAGTTATAAGTAATTTTCAATAGGGAGTTTCTTTCCACCCACCCTCTAATCATCACTATTTAGGAATATTTCTATTTTTAATTACAGATAACAGTAAAAAAAACATATTAACCTGCCATCCCTAGACAAGAAAGATTTTGTGTTTTGAGCATATCTTATGTTAGACATGTTGATACCAGCGTGTGTGCTACTATCATTCTTACATGGATGTCTGTGTGCGGACCTAACCTACTATGTGGAAGAAGAGAAGGGTCCTGGTACTTATCTAGGGGATATTGCTGCTGATACAGGCTTAAAAGATTCTATCTCTCGACAAAACCATGAACAGATTACGTTTAGTTTCCTCAAAAACGCTGAGAAACAATAAGAAGTTTTTGGGGTTTTTTTTAATGGCATTTTAGTTTGGCGGAGAACTTTTCAGAACTCCCTCATGGAAAGAATTTAATGTTTTGGAAATTAAAACTTTATATTTTTATTACAGTATTAAAATAATTTTATATTTTTATAACAATATTAATAAAAACTTTATAATTTTATAACTATCTTAATAGAAACAGAAAACAAATATACAGAAATTCGCAAAAATATCTTAGGTGCACCAGAAAGGATTTGAATATTGCATAAATTTTTTTGACTATAGGGTAAGTGGAAAAAAACACTCTATTTAAAATTGTTAATAACTTTATTAATTATTGGTCAATTTTCATAAAACATGTTTTATTTTAAACAGTATAATGGTAGAAGTACAACAGAGTGTTCAATTTCTACCTTTTGTACCTTTTCTTCCAATCTGGATGTTAAAAGACGACACCTTCCATGGTTATCTACTACAGATCCCATACACAACAGCTTTGAATATCAATTTCTCATGGTTTTGGCATCTTCTGAAGCACAAGGTCCATGAACACTGCACCACTATATCTGCACGGACTGTGCCCCCAGGAGCCACGACTACTATCGCCAAGCCGCTCAAACTGAAGCATTAGAAGCCGGATCAAGCAATGATGTACACATGATAGAAATTGTTAGGAGGATTTGATAATTATAATTAAGTAATTCATTGAGTCTGAAAGAAACCTCAACAGAATGCACAGTCCTATGGTTACAGAGAATTTCAGTTGAGTTCCACCACGGAATATATGAGCGAGCGGCGCTATATTGAGTCTGATTTGCTACCTCTTCGTCACCGATGCCCGTTGGAACAGTTGGTATGACGTTTGCTTGATAACTCAACTGTCAGGGTTTCAATTCTCGGTAGTGGATGCGTAGTGATTCGTCCCAAATATAGGACGAAACGGCCGTCCAGTGCTTTCTGCATTCTGTTGAGGTTTCTTTCAGACTCAATAAATTACTTAATTATATATATATATATATATATATATATATATATATATATATATATATTTCATTAAATATGACAGGCAAGGAAGGCTCGGAATAAACACTCTCATTCAAAACAACACAAAAAATAAAATATTTAAACAGTCAAAACACGAGGAAAAACTAACAACACCAAAACAACCCCCGCCCCGATTGAAAATAGCTAAAGAAACGTCCGAAAGCTCTTGACAATGAACCCTATGGAAGATTTATGTACTCCCTGACTCCTATAAAATCGAAACACGTAAGGATGCTGGTAAAACTAAATAAAAAATTACTTAAACGTTCCTTGTCTGCCAGATTTAATGAAAGATGTTTAAAAGAATGGTTGTTGCCCAGGCATATATATATATATATATATTAAAAATCAGGAAGTCAATTAAAATACGCGACCCTCGGGCGATACTTTTAAAATGGCCACTTCAACGCTTTATTTCCAAAAAGCACAAAGAACGCTACATAATTATCTTGAGTGTAATGGAAAAGAAGGGGAGAAGAAGGTTGAAGAAAAGAAAAGAATGGAAAGGAACAGGAATGCAAGTGTATTGTAAATACATACAGTAAAGTGGCAAAGTATTTTTTTCTCACGTGTATTGAGCACTTTTTAATACTACTGTTTCCTGGTCTAATGCAACTCTGACCATTAACCTTTATGTGGTTTTAAAAACAGCGGCTCCTACTGCTTCAAGTATGAATTGAGTTCTCCTCACTGACGAGGATGAATGACGTAGAATTTGGATCCTATAACTATACTTATTGAATCAAAGTAACAATAGTGCGAGCCAGATATACTTGATAACAAGGTACTTTGCATAATAAAAAAAAAGTTGCGAAATTATCTTACGACAAAAATCCTATACGGCAAAAATTCTTGAGGCGAGTTTTCCTACGGCAAAAAGGCTTCAGTCATTTCCCTTTAACTCAACACTAGAATTTTTTTTTTTTTGGTTCACCACTGCTGTCGCTTGGTATTGAATTCACAACTCTTTGTGTCTAGTCACTGGATCAAACCAACGCCTTTATCCACTGAGCCATATCACATCTTTATTATGAAGTTATGCCAGTAATATATAAGTTAGAAATGGTTTTATTACTTTTATCATCAGTTTATTTGATAATGTGAATCTTTGCATATACGTTATTGGCTATCGCACCAAGACCGAGGTTAGACTACCGACTAATATCACTTAGAATTTAAGGTTTCTTTTTTAGAATTGTAGTATTAAGTAGAATTGGAGTAGTTTTAAGGGTAATTTTGTGGATTTAAAGATGATATACACATATAAATATATATATATATATATATATATATATATATATATATATATATATATATATTATTATTATTATTATTAACATTATTAATAATACGTATAATGCAGCCATAGATAGTCGCTCAGATATACCTGAAATAAGCTTTGGAGGAAAGGTTTGTAAAAACGTAAATATTTTTCATATACTTTAATAATTCAAATCTATATATCATACATATATATGCATTATCAACTTGTGCATATTTAAGTATGGTCTGTACCTATGCATGTATATACGGGTGTTTTATTTCTCCCTCCACTTTCCAGTTTTTACCCATTTGTCTTGTTTTCAAAATAAAATCAGTGGATTCCATATTCGGATATTTCCTTCCTATTTTTTTTCTGGCCCGTTAATCCGATCATCTTCCTTTTGCAATTTTTATGGGTATATGGGGGTGGTTCAAAGTTCACATAATGTACACGCACACACACACACACACACACACACACACACACAAACACAAACACACACACAAACACATACATATGCACGCGCACACACACACACACACACACACACACATATATATATATATATATATATATATATATATAATATGTGTGTGATGCTTTACCCCAGAAAAAAATGACAGATGAGATAATTTTATATGAACTGAGAAAGTAGACAGCGACAGTCGTACAGGCATGCAGGATGATTGACAGGAGATTATGGAAGAGATTGATAGGTAGGAACTCAATGGGATAGATGGATAGGTAGGTAGGTAGGTAGGTAGGTAGTAATTGAATGAGATAGATAGATAGATAGATAGATAGATAGATAGATAGATAGATAGATAGATAGATAGGTAGGCAGTAATAGAATTAGATAGATAGATAGATAGATAGATAGATAGATAGATAGATAGATAGATAGATAGATAGATGGAAATTAGCCAGGAGATGGTCCATAGAGAAGCTGACAAATGTCATTTCTCATCAATAGATGCTCAGCAATCTCGTTAACCCCTTCTTGGTCTTTAGAGACGTAGCACTTTTGATAGAATTAAAAAAATATATTTTTAGTTAATGGGCCCTTCTGTTTAAGCAAGAAATCCCATGAAAAACAGAAAACATCCTCTGAGAATGCATCAGTCGTGTATATTGATGTTCATATACTAAAATCGTGTCCTTTCTATTGGAGGGAGTTAGACCTTTATACTAATGTGTTAAAAGTGAAAGAAATCTTCTTTTTTGTTGTTGAAATATTCAAGACGCACAAAATGAACGGGATTATTTCTCCCTAGAATAAGAGTATCTGTGCACTCTATCTATGATTAAAATGTGATTTCTATGCCTTCTGCCGTCACACGTAATATTGGAAATATGAGTACATTTTACCTAAGATAGCAGGATCGGTATCTGTGTGCTGTGTGAAAAGTGTTACTCTCACGCTCAATATATATAGAGTGATCAACAAGAAACAAACATTTTGTTAGAAACAAAGAAAAGAGTACTGAACTGTTATGTAATATAAGTCCTCCAGCATGGCAGTGAATGCTGGACAATCTCCACCCAGATGACCGAAATTGAAGCAATAGAAATATGGTTCTACAGAAGGATGCATTGACCAAACATGTAAAAAACGACAAAGTCCCAGAGACAACAGAAACAAAATGACCCTTACAGATCGCGACATCTATCATTGAGTTGAAATTTACATTTTTATTATATTATCTGACTATATTTCTGAGATGAGGTATTATGTACATTATTTACACTATTGTCCTCATCTTTGTCGCCATATTTATTACAACGTTTCGGCCGTTGTACGCTCCGGCCTTATTCAGGTGGTTGGAATGTCGAACTGAACCCTTTATTTCGCTCACTGGGGTAGACTGTTCTAGTTCCACGCACCGTGTTTAATGGATGTCAGTTATCAGTAATCTCCTGTTAATTTCCCTCTGAAAGTTCTCCACTGCCTTAACCGGGTATTGAACTCACACTCTTTGGGTCCTGTCACTGGATTTAACTAGCGCCTTTATCCACTGTACCATTTTGCATTATTCCAAAATTTTAACACATCAGCAGATAGCTATTAATGTCAACAACTGAGCACAAATAGTTATTAATTTTAAAAAAAATAGTAATTAATGTATAATATTATCTATAACTACATGTACAAGAACGTCGTTTTTGATAAAACTTAAAAAACAACCATAAATAAGTAAAAAAAATGCGTATATTGTCGAAAATTCCTTTTTCCTCAATATAGCTATTTGTGCTATCTTATAATGCTTATTACCTAAACAAACTGAATAAATTTTTTTAATATTATATTTAATCCCATCTCCCTAACACCTGTCGCGATCTTTTAACATCAGAAACAGAAAGGAACATTTAAAATGTCTGGGCCACATAATAAGGAAAGAGGTCTTGGAAAATTTGATACTCACAGGACAGATTGAAGGCAAGAGGGACGGAGGCAAACAACACCCAACCTACCTAGCGAGCTTCAGTAAACAGATGCTTTTTTAAAATAAAGTTTTCTCTCTTCATTCTTAATGAAAGACATTTTTTCTTTTCATAGTTTATTAATATATAGTAATATGTCCCCTGTGTAGTTTAGTTTCATTGGTGTTTGTGAAGGTGGTTGCTAATATACTTTGAACAAAACCTTTTTCGAATTCGATGTTGTTGAATTTATGGCTTTTGATTAAGTTCCTGCCTTAGTAGTAAATCTCGTATCGTTGACAAAACTAACCTGCCCTCTGGTCTAAAAAAGGACCTCCAATCTGTGGTTGACTGGAGCAGGAAATGGCTTGTAAATAATGCCTCCAAAACGAAACTGCTCTTCTTTACCCACCACAGAGAACCCCACCCCCCACCTGCTTCCCACCACAATGGCTGACGCCCAACTCTTCGAGAGCGCCTCTTTACGCCTGCTTGGTCTCACGCTGTCCGCTGAAATAAGGTGGAACAGATACATTGAACCAATAGCTTCATCTACCGCAAGGACAGTTGGTTCTCTGTGTCGTGCCAGAAAGTTTTTCTCGTCTGAGTCCATCCATCAAATCTATAAATCAACCATCCGTCCTTGCTTGGAATATTGCTATCATATATGGTCTGGTTCCCCCAGTGTACGCCTCGAGAAAATCCAGAGACGAATATGCAATGCGATAAGTCCTGATCTGGCATCTAGCCTACAGTCGCTTTCTCACAGACGGGCCGTAGCTTCCTTCTGTCTCTTCTACAAGTATTTTCCCGGTAACTGTTCCGATGAGCTACTTTCGCTGGTTCTCAGACTGCGTTAATTTAAGCGAACTACTAGGGTGGCATCTCGGTCCCACTCTTTCACTGTCGAAACGGTTAAATGTAACCGTCTCTTCTACTCAAACAGCTTTTTCTCTCACACTTCCCAGCAGAGTAACTCCCTTCCTCTTACTTGCTTCCCTGATAATTATAATTTTAAAATATTCAAGTGTAATCTCAGTCGATATCTTCTGATGCCTTTGATCTTGTTACCCGTCCTCCTCTGTATCCTTTCCTCAAGCACGCTTCTTTATTATTGTTCTCAACCCTCTGTAACCCCTTGCGTACTAGTGGCACAGCCGCCTTGTTCGGGGTGAATTGCTTAAAAAAAAAAAAGTTTGTGATAGTGTCATTTTTCTACAGTCCTGTAGCGAATTTCAGGCTGAAACTTAATGCTTTGGTTCCTGTGACAAAAAGTTTGAATTTGGAGGTGCTCTGTATAAGATTCGGATTACCGATCTCTCTCCATCTATGGTTGGGGCAAAGGTAGTGAATCTTGTGTTTTAACCGACTGAACTGTTTGTAGTTCGTGTGTGATATTGTTCGTCGCAAGATTTTGGCTTCGGATTTGGAAAATATATTTTCACTGCTTAACATTTTTTTTTCAATTGCTGTGGCCTTGCCATTGGTGAGCTTAAAGCTACCCTCACAAACAACGATGAAACTACGCTACCTAGGAGATACATGCGGGTACTAAAAATTTACCTACGAACAAAGACATTATCATAGAAATATAATAGTCATATCAAACAGAAAAATATGATAGATTAATTAACACCTTGAAATGTCTAGTTAGCATCTTTTCCTGGATATAAGTTTCGAAACAGAAATTAAAAGAAACTAGCAATCCCGGATTATACAAAAAGGATGTATAGTATTTGATGGCGTATAAGGCGCACTTTGTTTTACTAAAATATCTTTTAAAATTCCCCTGCATCTTATATGCCATATGTATGTTTAAAATTCGCGATAGTCGGCCGAAATTAGCTACCTGGCAATTCCTATTAGCTTAGACTTTAGAGTAACTTTCACATACCTATTGTCATTATTTAAAAGTCTAATATGCATATTAAAAGTGCTATCATTGATAATATTCATTATATTAATTTCATCACGTTTAATATTAATACTTTGTTTCACTAAAATCATATGCAATAAATTCAAATTATATATTTGTAAAATATATTTGTTTCATTAATATTTTTCTTGCGATAACTCCTGGTTGCATTGGTATAAATACAATCAGAATTTTTATATCCTAATTATTCCACTAAGACGTTTACAAGACGCAGGTTGTACAGAGCATAAAGGATATATTAAAGTTTTTATAGGCTCATCTTCTTTTTTTTCCTATTATTTTTCGTTTAATTGTAATCTTGGCTTGTTTAACCAAAATGATACCTCATAAATATAATGTACCATTTACTAATAATTTTACTAATAAGTAATTTTTTCTTGATCTGCCCTGCTGAAATTGGGGTACGTCTTATACCCGCATGCGTCTTATATGCCGTCAAATACGGTAATTTACCCCTGTTTTTAACTTCAGAAACAAGGGGTCGTATTATGCTTAAGTGGTATTATACACAGGAAATTACGGTTCTTTAGAATGTACGTCATAACCCTGAGTTATGCACAAGAAAATACAGTAGTTTATAATGGGTATCATCCAAACAAATCATCCACGAATTTCAATTACATCAAATTTTAAGAGAGTTTCATTAGTTTTTACTATTGTTAGAAATTAAATTCAAATAATTAGTTCATCTTGTTAATTATATTTGAAATAATACAGATAAAAAAAAGAATCAAGTACATGAATTGATTAGAGAAATTATTTTTGCATCTGAACTTACAATTACGATCTAAACAATTTTTTTATTCTTTTTATATGTGATAATTTATTTTAAACCATTTATGCTGCCATCATTCAAACTAAGATAACCTATCTATATATCTTTCTATCTCTTCTCCTGCTGTTTAATAAATATACGAATCTCTATTAAATTCAAATAATTAGTTCAACTTAAAAATAATACACATAAAATATGTCAGTGATAGAGCTAACATACTTAGTTATAATGAGGTGAGCTTATAACCCTGGATTTCACGCCCTTGCGATTGTCAGATTGTCTGACGATCACAAGGGTGTGAAACCTAGGATCACAATTTCACATCAGTACAACTAAGTATATATATATATGTATATATATATATATATATATATATATATATATATATAATTTTTGTCATCCACAGACAGACTGTTTCGCTGTATCACAGCTCATCAGTGTGGCTAGACGTCCGGTTGCCTCTAGCTAGGATCGAAACCCAACTGAATTGGCGTCAGTCGGAAATTCTACCACTAAGCCGTCGTCGCACAGCAGGGATGAAAGTAAATTTTAGCATATTTAATTTTAGATTTAGATAAAAACACACAGTGACTCAATTCTGCCGAAGAGTCTTGCTATATTAGCTTTAATAGTCACTGTTTACAAACCCACGCTTCACTCCTACAGAGCTCAACCGAAATTAATTTTTCAGGAGCCAATATTATTGTGATCCACAGACAGACTGTTTCGCTGTTTCACAGCTCATCAGTGTGGCTAGACGTCCGGTTGCTTCTAGCTAGGATCGAAACCCGACTGAATTGGCGTCAGTCGGAAATTCTACCACTAAGCCGTCACGACAGGGATGAAGGTGAATTTTAGCGTATTTATTTTTAGATTTAGATAAACACACAGTGACTGACAGTGACTCAATTCTGCCGAAGAGTCTTATATATATATATATATATATATATATATATATATATATATATATATATATATATATGTGTATTTAGGCAGCAATCATTCTTTCAAGCACATTTCATTAAAAACGACTGACAAGGTGCTTTTATTTAGTTTTTTATATAATTTCTCGTGCGATCTAATAAAGTTTTTCTTTTCAGAGGATAAATTATATAAAAATTGTCCGAATGTTCTTTTCCGTGCGCTTTCGGCTATACATTTAGCCATTATCAAGGATTATATTTCAACTGTTAGAATTAGAAATAGTTTGTTATGTGTATGTTTTATAAAGTGAACATTTTTTTGTTTCAAAACACGGTCAAGATATTATGTCCATGTTCAAAGTTAATATTATTAAGTGTTGGTTTGTTTATTTTTATAAGTAAGGCTTCCATTATTTTTAGCCTTTTTTTGCAAGTGGATGATGCTATTATATTAGTGTTGTCGACAAGTATATTCCGAATAGTGTCCGGTAGGTCTCAATGAATATTTAAATGAGATCTAATTGAGCTATTGTCAGAAAGGTGTAGAGTTAATCTGCGTGTTAAACGATTTGTAGTGTGGCCTATATAATTATTTACGAAAGTTGATTCTTGAGGAATACAATTCCTTAATGGACATTTGAATTCGTAAATAATATTTGCTCTATTTAATTTTGTTCTAGGAGGTGAATTATTATTTTTAACTATAAGGTTACAAGTTTTAAATTTTTTATAATAAATAATTAATCTAATTTTTTTGCTATTATCAACTGGTACTATGCATTTTTTTATAATGTTATTCATTCGGCATTCATCCTGTTTATAATATATATATATATAGAGAGAGAGATAGAGAGATTTTAAGAGTGTCCCGTATTTCTCATTTTCTAACGTGACAACCAATATACATACAATACAGTACTTTATAATGTGCCTCATCCAAACAAATCATCCACGAATTTCAATTACATCAAATTTTAAGAGAGTTTCATTAGTTTTTATTGTTGGTAGAAATTAAATTCAAATAATTAGTTCATCTTGTTAATTATATTTGAAATAATACAGATAAAAAAAAAGAATTAAGTACATGACTTAATTCAGTCAGTCCGTCATGTCCTATGCGTGAAACGCGCGTAGGCGATCATGAATCATTCGATATATGACTTACAAGGCAGATTTTTTTTTGCCGCGGTAGGTTGCCATTTCTTTCTGCGGTAGACCAGTTGCCATCCAAGGCTAAAGAACCCAGTCCGTCCTGCTATTTACCCATAGCTGAGGGGAGAAGAAGAGAATTCATACCTTTCCAAATGGTATTAGCACGCAAGTGAATATAATGGATTCGACTGGAATTCGAACTCGGCTCTCCGAGCCGCTATCCATTACTCCACCGTACTTGCTCTATGGATTAATTCAGAAACTATTTTTGCACCTGAAATTACAATTACGATTTAAACATTTTTTATTCTTTTTATATGTAATAATTTATTTTAAACATTTACCCTGTCATCATTCACACTAAAATGACTAATCTACATATCTATCTCTTCTCCTGCTGTTTAATAAATATACAAATCTCTATTAAATTTTCACAAAGCGTTCAGTAAGTCTATTAATTCTGAATAAAGACTAAGATCTTGCGTTTAAAAAAATATTTGAGCATGTAATTCCCAGTGACATTCAACTCCACATCCTTGCCTTTTTTTATACATGCGCAATACAAACGGGGGCAAAAAAAAAACAAATACCTCTAATCAATAATTGATTGATTTGTTTAACGGCATATCAACTTCTTATGAATAATTCAATGCCGAAATTTAATTTTCTTGGGAGCTTTGAAGTAATAAAAAATATGTTATTCTGCTTTCACAATTGAATACATGGTAGACGATACTCAGCTTTTGTGCACATACAAGTTTGTGTGGATATCATTACTAGAGGCAGTGACGTGATATTTATATTGTTTTTGTTTTTTTTAGTTAGATTTTGGAATACAGTTTGATTTAAGAAATTATAGGGTATTATACGGATCAACGTTATGAGAGAGTTCCTTCATGAAGGCTGTTTGGTTAGTTGAGCGGCATATCAACAACGACGGGTTATTTCATGCCGAAATCTAAATAATTTGAACAAAATTTTATGGCTTCTAAATAAATTTTGAACGCAAATGTATGCCTTCAACTACAGATTAAATGTATTACTGGTCACTTTACTATATGCATTGTTGGTAATTTTATATATATATATATATATATATATATATATATATATATATATATATATATATATATATATATATATATATAATTTATTGCTGGTATTTTTACTATTAAAATGTATTTTTATACTTTATAGTGGTTTTGTTTGGTGGGTTTACTATTTGCCCATACCTGGGACCCCAACAGATGCTACCAGCCCGGGCCGGGGTGGACCTGGGAACAACAGCAATTAAGAGGTGGTCCCACGTTCCTCAAAACCTCCAATCTTCCGATTAGAGACCTTGCTGCCGGATGTAGTTTATCGTCAGGGTGAACCTGGGAACAGCAGCATTTAAGAGGTGGTTCCACGTTCCTCAAAACCTACAATCTCCTGATTAGAAACCTTGCTGCCGGATGTAGTTTATCGTCAGGGTAGACTTGGGAACAGCAGCATTTAAGAGGTGGTCCCACGTTCCTCAAAACCTCCGATCTCCCGATTAGAGACCTTACTGCCGGATGTAATTTATCCTCATACCCAGGGCAAAACTATTTAAGGAAATAATCTACGACTCCGGGTCAGGGTGGACCTGGGAACAACAGTAATTTAGAGATGGTTCCGCGCTCCTCAAAACCTCCAGTCTCCCGTCCGAATACCTTGCTGCCGGTTGTAGTTTCTCGTCATACCAAGGACTAGACTATTTAAGGAAATAAGCTACCAGCCCGGGTCAGTGTAGACCTAGGAACAACAGCAATCATGAGGTGTTACACGTTTCTCAAAACCTCCAGTCTCCCGACCAGAGACCTTGTTTGCCAGTTGTAGTTTATCGTCATACCAAGGAGTAGACTATTTCAGGAAATAAGCTACCAAACATTTATAGTGTTTTTGTTTGGTGGGTTTACTATTTGCCCATACCTGGGATCCTAACAGATGCTACCAGCCCGGGTCAGGGTGGACCTGGGAACCACAGCAATTAAGAGGTGGTTCCACGTTTCTCAAAACCTCCAATCTTACTGCCGGATATAGTTTATCGTCAGACGCAGGATTATGTAATCAATGAAGGAAAAAAAAAACAATCTACATATCAAGAATATTTTTTATGCAAGTTATAATTTCTTGAGCTCACTACCTTAAAGTTTTTATTCTTTGAAGCATTGAATTTGCCCGATCTGCTTTTGGTGGGTGCGCGAGCAGTGTAACATTTATCGACATAGAATGCGAAATCGGCGAGACGAGTTCAAATTTGAAGCATGAATTCTTCTTCCAACTAAGGAGTAAATAGTAGGGGAGATTTTATTCTTTCCCCCTGGGTGGTGACCAGTCGAAGAAAAAGACAACACTAAAATCCAAAAAAGCCACGAGAAACCATTCAATTATATTTTCCAAGAAAGTAAAATATAAGAAAATAAAGGTAAAGGAATCTGAGGAGATTCATGATCGCCTATATACTGAAAGGACACGGCATTCAAAAAAATCTATCAGATTAAGAATTATTTTCATTTTTATTTTTATTTATATTTTACTATAGGCTGTTCTGTTATAACCAACATGAAATCCCCCTCCAGCTATGGAGTAAATAGTAAGGGAGATTTTATTATTTCGCCTTCGGTGGTAACCAGTGTCGCCATTCTCCAAACTGTCTTTTTTTCCGAAAGCTCAACCCTACTTATAAGGACTGCCAGAAAAAAAAGCGATAACAACAACAAAAATTGCAATATGAACTCTGGTAAAAATATGAAGTGATAACAGCAAAAAAAAAAATTACAACATGAGCACTTGCAAAAAATGATTACTGAAGACATTAGGTTTATAATACCCAGAAATGCATACACCTTTATCCACTGTGCCATACTGGTAATAGTTTTTTTCAGTATCTGTCTATATTTCTGAGATTAGGTATTATGTACACTATTTACATTATTCGGACTATTGTCCTCATCTTTGTCGCCATATTTATTACAACGTTTCGGCCGTTGTACGCTCTGGCCTTCTTCAGGTGGTTGGAATGTCGAACTGAACCCTTTATTTCGCTCACTGGGGTAGACTGTTCTAGTTCCACGTACCATGTCTAATGGATGCCAGTTATCTCCTGTTAATTCCCCTCTCAAGGACACGTGGCACAGTGGATAAAGGCGTTAGTTAGATCCAGTGACAGGACCCAAAGAGTGTGAGTTCAATACCTGGTTAAGGCAGTGGAGAACTTTCAGAGGGGAATTAACAGGAGATAACTGACATGGCACGTGGAACTAGAACAGTCTACCAGTGAGCGAAATAAAGGGTTCAGTTCGACATTCCAACCGTAGCGTACGACGGTCGAAACGTTGTGATAAACATGGCGACAAAGATGAGGACAATAGTCCGAATAATGTAAATAGTCAGCCCTACTAAATTTTGAATTTCACTACTTGCAACTTTTTGAACTATTTTAACCTTTTGCTCCCTGCGTTATTAGTATTACTTCCCTTTCCTCTGCATTCTTTGTCATGGCCTCTCAATTGTAATATTCTTATTGCTAATTTCGCTCAAAGTTGTTTCTGTTGCCATAGCAGGATATGACAACACAACTACGAAATTCAAACACAGCAAATAAAGTCACATAGACAAGGCTTTCTAAATGAGAAGAAAGTCAATTCAAAATTTAGCAATTCTGGCTTTCAAATGTTTTCCAATTTGCTACAAGCATCTAGCAAGCTTTCTTGTATATCATCGGTTTAACAGATTAACAAACAAGTGGATATTAACTATGGGATCAATTTTATTTTACAACCAGTTCATAAATAGATTTCCCACTTTTTGCCATAGCAGATTTCATATACTAGAATTATTTATAGCACGCTAAGGTGTGTTGAAATTCTCCCAGTATTTAGTATTGTTGAAGTTATCGCTAACATTTTTGTTGTGATTTACAAACTCTGCGTTTCGTTCAATTTCGCAAACTAATCGATGAAATTTAAATCAGCTGATTTATTTGGAAAAATACTTTGGCAAATACCCTACTTCGCGGTTTAATTTTTTCTTTAATTTTTCTTTAATTTGATAGGACTTCTTTACTTATTAAGAAAGTTTCTTTTTTTTTCCTTTTTCTTTTTTAACAACGAAAAATATTTTTTTTTAGGATTTCTTACTCTTGAGCATACAACATACAACTGGCTATGTGTAAATATTTCTTTCTGGGGCCAAATTCTAACTTTTGAAGCGTTAGTTCTTCATGGTAAACAATATTTGTTTTTAAATTATTTTTTCCTTTTTCTTTTTTAACAGTTAAATGTTAGTCAAATGCATTTTAAAACATTAAACATCTTTTCCCAAGTTCGAATTTGACGTAATAGACTAGGCCGGAACTTGAACTCATTTTGCCAATTTTACTTTTCGCGTCGGTTACCGTTACTTTACCGATCACCGACATTGCACTGTTACCAAAAATTTAAATACTGCTTCCATTTTAAGACGTTACGCTTTAAATAGAATATACAATATTTTATTTTTTCCGAAGACATAACTTCTAGTAGTAAAAAATAATGTTTAATATTTTATTTATTTATTTATTTGTACCGACTTCATGCCCATAACTGAGATGTCTGCCATCTCCCGCCCCACCCCATAAGGACTGTTTCGGTCTTTCTGTTATTGAACTCCTGGTGCAAATCCCTGCAAGAGACAACGTCACACCAGTATCGTTCGTCTTGACATTTTTGACAGGTATCATCTCAGTTTTGCACTTCGTGACACGACAACAGTGCACTTGATCACCTGGCCATACCAACGCTATGATATATAAACTTGTTTCCACCTGTGTATTTTTCACGTTCGTAAATGGATATTTCTGAGTGCTTGTTCTTTTTGTATGCGCTTATTTACCTTTGTTTCTGTGTGTCTTTAAGTGTGCGTGTGTGTGTGTCTTTGTATGCGTACACACGTACAAATTGTATGTGCACTTTTTGCGAAATATTCCAACAGATATTGGAATAAACAGACACCGTTATTGTGCCAAAGATTTGGCAATTAATAATATACTTATTGACAATTATTTGGTTTAATCTAAGAACATAAGAGAAGTAACTTCACTAACATTTCACAATGTCTTGTACTCCAGGCACATAGGAAGTTTTAAGTTTTGAAAGGAAATGTATTTTTCTTCAGGAAACAAGTCGTTATTAACTATCCGTTGTTTTTTTTTTGTTTTTTGTTGTTGTTTTTTCTTAATATTTAGCAAATGGAAACTAAAATTTTCATGATTAGTCGAGTAGATTTCTGAATAACTCTGTCAAGTAAATACGAGGATGTTCTGGCTTTAGTCTTAAATCTTTTGTTTATTATAAACAGTTTTATTTGTGAGCAAAGTTAACAGAAGAGTAGTTTATGAATCATTTTTTAAAAATCTTATAACAATTAAAAGCTGATAAAACCTTATGATCTCGTAAAGTTAGATACCAAATCTCATTTATAAGATCTGAACTTTGTAATGGGTAAATTATCGCCATTTTATATTTTTAATTTCGCGTATGCGCGTTGTTTGTTTTATATATTTTTTGTCGACTGCACATTATAGTAAGGTCAGTTGGACACCGTCTGTGAGAAAAAGAGCACCATGACGCAATTCACTCGGCCAGAAATTTGGAAAAGGTATGCTGTGCTGCTTCGCATTCGCACCGGAAGCTCCAATCTGTACGGAGTGTTTGGGTGTCGATGTCATTGCAGAGGATTCGGAAAGAGTCAACATCATGGTACTTAATGGGATCACTAGGGATGGCGACGTTATACTTCCATTCATCTTCCCACAGGGCCTCAGACACAACACGGAGGCCTACATCAAGTGCCTTGAGGAGATGGTGCTGCCCTGGGTCAAGAGGGTGGCTGCTGAAAGATCCTGTGTCTGGAAACAGGACACTGCACCATGCCCCACAAGCAGGAGAACCCAGTCATGGCTGTCAGACAATTTCTGTAACATCACCCCTTACATCAGGCCACCTAAATCCCCAGATGGCACTCCCTTGATTATTATGTGTGAAGCACAGTTGAATGGGGTACCAACAAAACTTGCAACACCAAAGATGACCTGAAGACAAGGATTATGGCAGCATTCACCAACTTAAATAAGGAGACCATCCAGAAGAGATGCAGGAGATTCCGAAGTCGTCTAGAGGCTGTGGTTGAAACCAATGACGATTTTATTGAATAAATTTACTCTTTGGTATTTCAAGATATTTTTGTGTAATTTCGGAGAAAGCTTATTTTCTATAAAATTTCAAGAACATTTAGGTCGGTAAATGTAATTAATACTATTTAATTAAAAAAAAAACAGTGCATTTACTTAAATAAATCTCTATCTATAAAAGGCAGGATGTGTGTGTGTGTGTGTGTGTGTGTGTGTGTGTGTGTGTGTGTGTGTGTGTGTAACGAATGCACGGCCACAATTTTCGACGGATTTGCACCAAAATTTACATGCACATGCTCCAAGTTAGCGGGAAGGCCAAGACCGACTTTGCATTTCCCAACTCCCATCGATAGTGGAAATAATCACTTTTTTCATGCTTCTACGGCAGTTTTCATGTATGTTTGCGGCCACTTTCTACTGGCCAGAGTGAGAGCCTATAGCTGGCTGCCACGAATAGGCAGGACGATTCTATTGGCCAGCATGAGAGCCAACAGCTGACTGACACGAATGTTAACTAGCATGCAAAAAAATTGATAGCTGCATTTGTCACAAGTGGGAAAAATTTAAATCTGCATGACACTTTACTCCCATTGGCTCATTCGCTTGCTTAAACTCAACGTTGATTCTGATTCCGCAGAACTGGGTTGGTGTGAAAAAGTATTTGTTGTTAACATTGTTTTTTCATTCGGTTTTTCCAGTTACGAGTCCTTTTTTAAAGCTGATCATTTTGTGTTCATTTCGTTTAGTTCTTTTTTCGTAACAGATTTAATGTTTAGTATAGAGGTGAGAAAAATTCGCAGTGTGAGATAGGCAAGAAGTAAGGCATGCAGCAACATCAGCACGACAAAGGGCACTCCTTTAAAGGCAAGGAAGGGTAAAAATATTTTAAGTCAAGTGATAGCGATTGCTGTATGAGTCGTACGATTTTTAAATCAAGCACGGGCAACGCCGGGCCATGCTGCTAGTTGTATCTATAAAATAAAATAACGTATAAAGAAATATATATATATATATATATATATATATATATATATATATATATATATATATATGTGTGTGTGTGTGTGTGTGTGTGTGTGTGTGTGTGTGTATTGTGCATGTATGTATGTATATATATGTATTTATTTTATATATTATGTAAATATGTATACAGTATACAGGTTGCGATGCGTAAATTGTCGCCATTTTATATTTTTAATTTAATTTCATGCATGTCCATTGTTTTTTTTATTTTGTCGACTGCATATTATAGTAGGGTCAGTTGGGCACACCGTCTGTGAGAAAAAGTACACCATAACAAAACTCACTCGCCAGAAATTTGGAAACGGTATGCTGTACTACTTTGGCATTCACGGCGGAAGTTCAAATCCGAACATTTCAGGGTGTTTGGGTGTCATTCTGAGGCCGAGATACCGATTTTAGTGAATAAATTTACTCTTTAGCATGTCAAGATATTTCTGTGCAATTGTCGTAAATATATCTATTAAAATGAGATGTCAGTTTTATTTTCAATTTTTTTTGCGTCATTTAGACGACAATTTATATATCGCATCATGCATATTCTTTTTTAAGGAATAAAAATATAAACATCCTCCAGCATGGCCATGGCTTTCTGATATCATTTCTAAATAAGGTCCCCACGAGGAACCCTTTATTTCGTCCGCAGGGTTAGATTGTTCTAGTTCCACGTACCATGCCTCTTCCCGATGTCTTAGTTAACTCCCTTTAACTCAACTCTCCAAGATTTTGCTAACCACTGCAGTAGCCAAGTATTGAACTCGCAACTCTTTGGGTCAAGTCACTGCATCCAACCAACGCTTTTGTTCACTGGGCCATGATTTGAATTTCGAACGGAACACTTTATTTCGTCCGCCGGGGGTAGATTTTTCTAGTTCCACGTACCATGCCTTTTCTCGATGCCTCAGTTATCTCCCTTTAACTCAACTCACCAAGTTTTTGTTCACCACTGCAATAGCCAGGTATTGAACTCGCAACTCTTTGGGTCAATTCACTGGATCCAACCAACGCTTTTTATCCACTGGGCCAACAATGTAAATAGCGTAAATAATTACAACAACTCATCTCAGAAATACAGACAGATAGTGAAGCCCCTTGTCATTCATTTTTAAATAAATTTTCTCTCATCTACTTATATTTTCATTGCAACAAAAAGAATTAGTTATAGTATCACATTAGTTGGTGAGGGGAGACATTGATAATGTCTTCAAATATGTATCTTCGTATTTCTCTGTCTGTCTTGAGATTTCTTTCTGTATATCTGCTTGTCTCGGTGCCGGATTAAGACGCATAGGCACTTAAAAGATTTTGGGGCCTCCATACATCTTGAAAAACAATATAGTTGCCCATTTTCCCTTTTTAAATTTTGGAAAATTTTTAATTAATTGGTGAGTATAAAAATGTCAGTTTTCAATTACCGCGGTTAAACTGAAGAATGTTTTACCACACTAATAGTGTATTATACATTCTCTAGTCAAATTTTGGTGTAAAAATATTTCAGTGCACTAATCAAAAACGCATTAATCAAATGAACATTAATCAAGGGATTCCTGTACTTCAAAAAGTGACAGTTGAAGTTTCTGAGACACATTATGCGAAAAGAGTGCTTGGAAAATTTAACACTCACAGGACATATTGAAGGAGAGAAGGACAGAGAGAAACAGCAAGTAATCTACCTAATGAGTTTGGGTGAATGGATGGTAGAATGGCAGACAGAAAGGGCTGGTAAAAAGTCGAATATTGCTTAGAATAACAAGAGACAGGAAGTTGTGGAGATCCATGCATAAAAGTAAGTTTATAACAGTCTGTAGGTCAGATTAGCAGGTTTACTTTCTGATAAAGGTTAATTTTTATTGGCTTTTTTTAAATGTGTGTCTATAAAAGTTCTTAAATTCATTAAATTGTTGAAAGTAGGTATTTAAAAAATACAATTTTACATGAAATAGCAGTTGGTACTGTGAAATAAGTAAATAGTAATTAGTAATCTTGATAGTTCTAGACTGTCTGTCAGAAATCTTTTCTTTTATGTACTGTTACCTGAGGTCGTGGGTATTATGGCTCTCCACAGCTTCCTATCTTTCATAGCCCTTAGACACATTTGTTTCATACTATCCTTCCCAGTACCTATCCTGTCATCCATTTTAATCTTTGTAAGGAGTCTTGGTGAGTAGTGCAAATAAAGGACATCAACTGAGAACATACAACGTGGAAACACTAACTGGAATTTAAATATAGAAGGAACTGAAGGTTGATATGACCGTCGAGAGAGGCTGATCATCAGTTCCAACCCAGAACAACATCAACCAAGAAAGAACCAATCACAGCTGAGCAGCCACTGTCACGTGAGCCACAACCAGATTCGACAAGAAGTGGTCGTGTAATCAACAAACCAGCGTGTCACATACGGTTAGCATAATGTCAAACGAACATGAACGTAGTCGACCCCCGTTCACAAAAATTAAATCCCATTAAGTTAATAGGTAATACTAACTTATTGCAAGAGAGATGATGTGATGTATTGAGTAAATAAAAAAACTTATTATCTCCCTTAGCTCATTCCCTTATTAACCAATCAGAATGGCAGTAACGATTCACTGCGGGTCAGTTGTCTCCTCGTTCATAATGACACTCCGTTGATTCAAATGTTAATTATGTTTGACTTATTTCTTTAGACATATACAACAATATCATATCATTATAGTATCAATGGGTCCCTCTTCCCTTGATGCCCTAAGCACGTGCTTATTTTGCTTCATAGTTAAATCCAGGCCTGGCTTGCCTCGAGTTGTTTTTGCGTATGTGTTTTGCATCTATCTAAACATCTAACTCAGTCTGTTCGTGCTTATCTGTCCTTCGCTGTTTAGCTTTGCATAGTTATTCACCACACGGCTTTAAAGTAACAATATTTTAAAAACCAAAATATTTTAGAGCAGCCATCAGTGGTCGCAAATTGTTTCGCCTTCTAAAACTGTCAGGCTATTCACATCAAATTTTGCAAGACACTTTTTGTGCGTGAGTGCGAGTGAGTGAGAGAGAGAAAGAGAGAGAGAGAGAGAGACAGATTCCCCACTTCCACACACGCGCACCCCAAAATTGAGTATATGCATGCAAGCGGACTGGGCATAATTTTTTGCAAATCTGATTGCGAGGATTTCATGATTTTATTGGAGAAATGCTTGACTGATAAACAGGCAGTCTGGTCCAAAGTTCAATCCTAGATATGGTCCCAAGATAGTGTGTGAAGAGGGAACAAAAACAACACTGAATTATTTATTGGCTTTGGAGGCTGTATTAACTTTTTTACGGACTTGTTAATCATCAATTTCATCAATTTGATCTCAATGAAATTTGCCCAGCTAAGCACATTATCTGAACAACGCGTGATTCACTGTATACACAGCCATATACACCCCAAACGCCCATACTTCCTCATCAACTTCACAGATGTTTACATATTTATTTTTAAAATGGAGTTATTCTTGATGCTGAATATGAACATAATCTTTTTTTTATTCACGTATAAAGTTTAAGTAAGCAAGACTTGCACATTTTTACTCTTTTTCCTACATGCATCAACATTAACTATCTACATTTTACATATCTTAATTAAGTATCTTGTATATCTTTACATATCTTAATTAAGTACAGGGGCGATAGATAAATTGTAGTCTAAATTACGTAAAAATGAAAATAACACTGACATCTCATTTAACAGATATATTACCAAAATCACCCCAAAGTATCTTGAAATACTAAAGAGTAAATTTATTCAATAAAATCGTCACTGACTTCAACCACGGATTCCAGATGACATCGGAATCTCCTGCATCTCTTCTGGACAGTCTCCTTAAGTTGGTGAATGCTGCTATAATCCTTGTCCTCAGTTCATCTTTGGTGTCACAAGGAGTTTTGTTGGTCTCTCGGTCAACTGCGCCCCACACATAATAATCAAGAAGCAGTCTGGGGAGCTAGGTGTGAGGGCGACGTGGTTGTAAAAATTGTCTGACAGCCATGACTGGGTTCACCTTCTTGTGTGGCAAGGTGCAGAGTCCTGTTGCCAGATATAGGGTCTTCCAGCAGCCACCCTCTTGACCCAGGGCAGCACTATCTCCTCAAGGCACTTGATGTAAGCTTCCGTGTTGAGCTTGAGGACATGTGGGAAGATGAATGGAAGCATAACATCGCTATCACTAGTGATCACTCCAAATACCTTCTACCACTTCCCCATGCATTGAATATTGATGTCAAATCTAGTCTGGCGCTTCTGCTATATATTTAGAGATCCTTGATGAAATCCAAAGAATCTGCAATATTATTGGTTCTGAACTGGCATATCGGCTTCAGTTACATTCCCACTGCCGTAATGTAGCTTCCCCATAAATTATCTATAACTATTTTCATGGTAATTGTTCGGATGAGATTTCTTCTTTGTTACCTAGACTTTGAGAATGTAAACGCAGTACTAGATGACCAGCAAGTTTTCACCATAGAGTTGAAATGGCTGGATGCAACCGTACGTTCTGTGCTAATAGTTTGTTCTCTCTCTACCGGCTTCTTGCTTTCCAGTCATATCTGATCTTCAAAATTTTAAATGCAATGCCAAACGTTATCTTCTGTGTTCTTAATTCCTGTTCTCTTATTGATCTCCCTCCTTCACAATATTTTATTTTTCTCATATCCTATCATGCTCAGTGGCGCTATTGTGTATGTCTCGTCAGTGGCAAACAAATTCGTTAGGAAAACCAAAGAAACGAATTCACGAGCAATTCGCATTAGCGACAATAGCATAAAACACCGGCAACAACAACAGTTCAAACAATTCACGACGCAAGGCTAACAAACAAAAGATATCGTGTTATATGTTGCAAAAAGGTACGACTGTTTGGAGTATCGGGTTTATATATATATATATATATATATATATATACATATATATATATATATATATATATATATATATATATACATATATATATATATATATATATATATATATATAGTTTTAAGGTGTGTTATATTTATGGGATAAAGTGCTCAATATCAGAGATAGAGCGTATGTAAATATAAAAGTCAATATTGAAGTCAATACTCAGAGGCGAGAGGCTGTTTCATGCTAGACGCAATCGTCAGGCCGCGAGTGTTGTGTTTTTTCTCGACTATTTATATATATGGCTCAATATTTACATACGCTCTATCTCTGATATTGAGCACTTTATCCCATAAATATAGCACACCTTAAAGTACACCTTAAGCATATATATATATATATATATTGTTATATATATATATATATTGTTATATATATATATATATATATATATATATATATATATTGTTATATATATTTATATATATATATTATATATATATATATATTGTTTATATATATTGTTATACCAATGCACCATCTCATCCATTGAGAGTCCTAACACTGACAGGATATACATTGGGTCAACGAAGAATAAATTTAAAATTAGATGGAGACAACACAAAAGCTCCTTCAACAATATCCAAAATAGAAATCAGACATCTCTATCCCAATACTACTGGCATTTAAAAAAACGAATAAAACACCGAAAGTAAAATGGAAAATAATAAATAGAACTAGAACTTGTAAAACCTGGGACGACCCATGCCCTTCATGAAAAACTACACATCATTAAGTTTCTAAATAATGAAAAGTTATTAAACCATAGACAGGAGTTAACGGTTTTTTGCCGACATCAACAAATTTTCGCATTAAATAATTAATAAAAAATATAAACAAATAAATTCTATAGTTTAATAAAAGCCTTAAAAGCTCAGCCCAATCATTACATAGAAAAACCCTTCGTAGAGTCGAAAAAAAAAATTCTAATCCATTTCAGCACGTTTGTAAAAAAAAAAAAATAGCCATTTGAATAAACAAATAAATAAATAGGTTAATAGAGAGATAATAATGAAACAGAACCTTCTCGATACTTAACGACCTGCGACAAGGCCATAAAAATGCCTTTTTGACCAAATAGACGTCCACTCCTACTATCAGACTTGAAATAGGTACCCCAATATAACCTGACATAAACTTTTTGAAGGGGACTGGTCTGTAGATAAAAATTAATTCTTAACTCCTAGACCACCTAACCAATATAGCCGACCCTAGCCGTTTCCATAGTAACTAATGTTGCAAGAGATCATACTTATAAACACGCGCTAACCACAAGATAGCTTATTCCCAAATTCTCGCTTGACGAGGAAGCGTGACCAGACACCTTAATTCAACTTAATTTCAAAAATTATATTAGGGTCTCGGCTCTCGCTTTTGAAACATGAGAACTCTTATGTAGCGAAGGAATCATATTTTTTTTAGAAAATATTATAATATAAGCTCTACTTCTGTATGGAGCACTGTTTTTTTAAAAATAAAAGCAAAAATACTAAGGAACTCCGGATTATTTACCTAACGTGCTCTTTCCTATTTTTCTGCATAACTGCACACACACACACACACACATATATATATATATATATATATATATATATATTGTTATATATATATATATATTTATATATATTGTTATATATATATATATATATATCGTTATATATATTTATATATTATATATATTGTTAAGTATATATATATATATTGTTATATATATATATATTGTTATATATATTTATATATTATATATATATTGTTAAGTATATATATATATATATATATATATTGTTATATATATTTATATATTATATATATATTGTTAAGTATATATATATATATATTTTTATATGTATATATATATATATATATTTATATGTATATATATATATATATATATATTTTTATATGTATATATATATATTTTTATATGTATATATATATATATATATATATATATATATATATATATATATATATAATATCGTTTTATCGAGTGGCTGAGGCTCGCAAATTTGCATAAGTCTCGCAAATTGTCGGAGCTACGAGATTAAGTTTTTCTTCAGTTGTAGTTTTTGGATCGGCCATGTTTTCCAAGTCTCATCCAAGAGATAAACCTTTTTCTTCTACATTATATCGAGTCTACTTCGTATATCTCGAAAAGAGACGCGTGACCTTATTCTCTTTAACTATTTTGACACAGGTGGACGGCTGTTTTCCTTTCTGGATATTTTACATGCAAGGCATGCGTGGACTCATTGCGTCGGTAAGACATTTTATCTTTTAATCTTTTACAGTGGTGGTGTGGAGGGGCGGTCATTCAACTACATTTTCCCCACTGATCTGTTCATCACATAAACGACACAGGGGCGCGTTTCTTAATTAGAGTGTTACGATGCAGCGGGGCAGGTCCCACGACCTTCACAGGGGAATTCTTTCTAACGGAACCAGAGGAGTTCGAGTCAGAATCCCGAAGAATCTACTTCGCCAGACTCACTTGGTGCATCAAATGTCACAGTTCGCTTTCCGAGGAGGAGTGCCCAGTTTCAATTAGATTATGCATGCCAATGATATTTTAAATAAAATGATGTTGGTAACATTTGCAAGTTACATTCATATTTTATATTATGTCATATGAATTTACTATATATATTATATATATATTAAAAAGAAGAGAAAAACCGCAAACGTTTTTGATTGTAATGTTGATTTTTTTTTTTTTTTTTTTTTTTTTTTTTAAATAACGCATAAATACTATCTTTTTTTTTTAAAATCCACATTACAACGAAAAACGTTTCTCTCTTCTTTTTAATATACACACTTTTCTCTCGTTGGAACTACTATAACGTCTTCCCTTTCTATATATATATATATATATATATATTGTTACGAGGGAGCATTTCTATAAAAAGTATTATTTAAAGTAATTAAAATAGTTTAAATGTATAATAGGCCACTCTAGATTGTCCCAGTAATAAAATCCAAAAAGTTTTAATTCACTAAATAGCTTCGATCAGTAAATAGCTTTTGGAACATTCTAGAAAAATCGAGAACGCTTTAGAAGGTCCCAGAAAATTCTACCTAGTTGTTTCGGTCCCCTATAAATACGTTTTTCAAAGGCACCCAGACAGTTTGTAAGTTGCTGTCGCCAAGCTAACTCCGGTAGATTCACGGATTCAAAGTCCAACCGTAAGAATCCTTCTACATTTTCTCCAGCCACGGAACGTCTGCATGAAACCCTCCTGGGACCAGTGGTAAATAGATATTTTGAACTTTTCATTGACCAAAGAATGTTATTTTATTATTGTCTTTGAATTCTTGTAAAAATAGAGTGGTCTGTTTAAAACTTAGCGGTTGTCCATTCCAAAAAGGTAACTACCTTCCTTCTTCCTCGTGAACTCCTTACCTGACCCCGTATTTGACCTTCTCGGTTCCTGCCTTAGGCAAAAGATAGTAGTTTCCTAAAGTCCATTATGTTAGCTTTTGTATTCATGTTTGTTAACTGTTAATTTTTATGTTGTAAATAAATTGTCTCATTACAAATAATCACATTTCAAGTTTTTATATTTTTTTGTTACCACCACGTGTGCGAAACATATTGTCTATCTTATCGCACGTGAGCGTAACAATATATATATATATATATATATATATATATATATATATTGATTTTATAACATTTTTATGTTAGAATTTTCGAATAAATTCTATATATATATATATATATATATACTGTTTAATAAATAAGTGGTGTGTCTACTGAAATATGAGTATCCATTAATTTTAAAGTGATAAAAATGTGTTGTATTGATAAATAAAAGATCCATTACCTTAGAAAATTACTTCGCTTGCGTTCGCATACAAAACTAAAGCAAATACGAAAATTTCGAGGAATTTAATTTCGAACATGCGCAGTACGAACGCAAGTGCATGCCGGCCAAAACGTGAAATGTGTTAAAGAAATAACAAAAAAGTGTTTAATTCTGTTTTCCCTCGGTTGAGGCCAAATTGAAAACTAATCCATAAGATAAATTCCTAGGGTTTCTTTGTAAAATGATAATAATGGCAATTTTTATCCTCGCCTCACTTGGTAGATCATAGCATTTCAAATGAATATATAAAAGATTTAGACATTATTTGTAACTCAGTTTGTGTTGGATATAACGTGCCGTGTATTCTCCATATACAGGGTTTTGATGCGAAAAGATTCACGAGTTTTATGTCACATTTTTGGTTGTCGTTAGCGTTGGCAAAAGCTTTGCAGGGTATTTTTGTAACCTTCGCTCCAATAATAATAGTATTATTATTATTACGCCGAGAAACTTAATGAAATTCTTTGGTGTTTATTATGAAAAACCATGCACTCCCGCTGAGTATATAGGGAAAAATGCTTTATTGGAACGTATGTATTCGACTGATATTGACCTCCTTTTGTTTATTTCAGTCTTCACTGTGGTGTTGTCACGGTGTTATTTAAGGTGGAACGGTGTCACGGTGTCACTGCGCTAAGGCTCTATGGCACTGACGTTCAGTTGACAATAAACACCCGTTATATATAACGCCAAAACGTGGGTTGTATATAGCACAAGGCCGAGTTTATCGTGGGTTCTCCGAGCCCGTAGTCTCGACCAAACATATTCCTTTCGAACCCACATAAACGGGTTCAGGACCTGTCTTCATCCCCAGACGAAACTTTGCCCTTTCGCAAAACCTCGTCCGGGTTCCTCTCTGCTCAAGGCAGAGTGTTTGACAGTAATGAACGGTTTGGAGCACCGTTCCCCGACAATAAATACCCGTTATACTTAACGCCTCACCCATCCACGTGGGTCGTATGTGGCACAAGGCCGAGTTTACCGTGGGTTCTCCGAGCCCGTAGGCTCGGCCAAACATATTCCCTTCGAACCCGTATTTACGGGTTCAGGGTCTGTCTACCTCCCCGTACGAATCTTTGCCCTTCAGCAAAGCCTCGTCCGGTTTCCTCTCTGCTCAAGGCATAGATGTTGTCAGCACCAGCATCACCTTTAGCACCACCGGCTCTACCATTGAAGGCAAAGCAAAAGGTTTTATTGGATGGTTCCGATCAGAATTCATATTCGTTTCGTTGCCAATCTGATAAACTTGCATGATATGTTGAAACTAAATATGTAATATTAACCAAGAAAGATGTAGGTTGCTTAAATCTTTATGTAAATTGTGACAAACCACAAATTTCTGATGATCTACGTGTACAAATAGTGAAGATGGGTGCTAAAACTTTTCGGAAAAAAAGACGCCCCTTTCAAAATTAGAAAAGATCGGGAAGTTATTGAGAGTCGATGTGTCGAAGAAGCGATGAGAAGTGAAACGAACCCAAAACGTGTGGGTATCAACCGCAGCTTCACGGATTACTAGTTTCAAAGAAAACTACAGGATGGGTCTATAGTAGGTTATCAGTTATAGTGAAGTCTATGAGTGTTGAAACAGATTAGTTTGATTTGGCCTTGTTAGTTAGATAGCCCACCATAAGAGGGGTATAAAACAAGAAAATTGTAAAGTGAAACAATAAATTTATATACATATAAATCAATTAAGGTCTTTACATATAAAATTAATCTATTTTGGTTGATGCAAGGTCATCAAAATGTTCGTAGTAGTCCTTGCAAGAATGAGTTTATGTGTACGTAGGCAGGAACGTATGTGTGGGAGTATGTATGCATGTATGAGCGTTATCGAAGGGTAGGAATGTCTTTGAAGTAATCGCTCAGTCTTAAAATGTTCCGTTCCTTTATCAAGTATAAAAGAGGGAGAAAGGTAGAGATAATAATAACGCTCGCTTGACGTTGTCAAGGGACTTGTTAATACGCTCGCCTCCTCCTATCTGGTGACAAGCGAACTTGCCCGTCTTTTATTTTGTTTGTGGGGCTTGAAAAGGTCATTTTGGGAATTCACTCCCGGATATGATTCGGGCCTTTCCATTGGACGACAAGCAAATTTCGCGTCGGCTGGCGAAAAGTTCCGTAAAAGAATTTGTTTCTGAGAATTGAAGCTTATTTGAATTTTATTTTTAAATGTTTCCTAGTTTTCTTTTGGCCGAAAAACATTTCGCATGAAGGTGTGAAATTTCACGAGTTTTGTTTTGGATTCGCTTTTGCAAAGTTTGTATATTCGAGTCTTTTTAATTTCTAACAAAATCAATAAGTCAGTGCTTAGCATTTGAATTTGAATTTTAGATCTTGTTTTGTTCACTACAGGTCTACGATTTCGCCTAACTGCTTGTTGTACTCTATTAAAAATGATGCAGTTTATTTTTATGTTTGTTTTCAACAGACCCAATAAAGCAAAACATTGTATTCGAAAAATCTTTTCAATTTTGAAAATGGAAAAAATGCAATGAAAGAACACCAGAACATGAACAAGGTACTCATTACCGTGAGTCATTTCTTGCATGCAAAGACTTTGAGAGACGAATATCAGAAGGGTCTACGATGGACAGAGTAACACTGAAGCATATGGAGTGTCGGAGTTAGCTCCTCCTTAATTCTGTAATCGTTCACTAGGGGTCGTTCTCCCTATACTATAAATACTAGGCGACTTCTTGCTTCGTTCTCTTTTTCAATATGCATTTCAGCAGACACATTTAAAAATGTGATCTCTCGTAGAGATCTGCGTTTTCGCCCACTTGTGGGAAAACGCCACGAAACACATATACACGTACGTACGAACATTCACCAAAATACTCTTTACGGTCACACACAAACACACATTTTAATGTCTTTGTCACTTGTAAAATTGTTGTTTAATACATATATTTGTTGACATATATATATATCGGTCTTGTTTGTTTTCTTTACATCTTCGGTTGGACTCAACTTGAGTCCGTTATTTTCTTGTAATTGGACCTTCTTCTAGCAGGAATAAACAGCACGTCTTTCTAATCCAACAACTCGTAAACCCCCGGTCCTCTACAGGATGAATACAAACAATTGTAGAAGGATCTGCTCATGCGTTTTGTGGATTGTATCAAGCTTCTAGCGACTCAACATCTGTCATTTCGTGGACACCGAGAAGTCATTGCATCAAATAATAATCCCGGCAATTTTCTTAAACTCGTTAAGCTACTTAGCAAGTATGATCCTCTGTTGCAGCATCAGTTGGATTGTCGAGTTGCATCCAAATTCTGCAACATTTTTATCTGGCAAAATGCAGAATGAGTTCATTGAGTTACTGGGTAACGAAGAAAGTCAGTCTATCCTACAGAGAGTCAAAAGAGGCAGATACTATGGGATTATGTTCAGTACAATTCCTGACGTTTCTCACAACGAACAAATGTCTGAGATTCTCAGGTTTGTCTCTGTTGACAACGAATGTAAAACTGCTGTAGTCAAGGAAGTGTTCATTGGCTTTATTAAAAATTCATGAAAAGAACGCCGAGCGTGTTACAGAAGAAATTACCTCAAAATTGGAACGAGATAGGCTTTATTTGATCGACTGTCGTGGACAGATGTATAACAATGCTGCAACAATGGCTGGGAAGGTGTCAGCTGTTCAGAAACGCATATCACAGAGAAACTCGAAAACAATCTTTGTGAATTGCGACAATCATTCTTTGAGTGTTGTAGAAGTGCATGCAGCATCAGAACAGGTGTTTGATAAATCATTTTTTGGAGTTCTTGATTTATACTATTTACATTATTCGGACTATTGTCTTCATATTTGTCGCCCTATTTATTACAATGTTTCGGCCGTTGTACGCTTCGGTATTCTTCAGGTTGTTGGAATGTCGACATTCCAACCACCTGAAGAAGGCCGGAGCGTACAACGACCGAAACGCTGTAATAAATATGGCGACAAAGATGAGGACAATAGTCCGAATAATGTAAATAGTGTACATAATACCTCATCCCAGAAATATAGACAGATTCTTGATTTATTGTACAATGTTTTTCTTAAGCTCAACGAAGCGGTGGGAGAAACTGGCGGAGGCAGATACAAGATGGAGTGTTAGGCGCGATACTGTTCGCATTAAAAAATGAATTGGATGACATAGCTAAATTGTTGGAGGATATGACAAGTGACACTTCAGTATTAGTTGACACAAGAAGCGACGCCAGCTGCTTGCTGCACGACATGCAAACTTTCAGCTTTCTAGCTGTGCTGCCGTTCTGGAACGACGTCCTCATTTCCATCGACCGAGTACAGAAGAGATTTCAGTGCCCTAGAATGAACTTTTAATGAAGCTTGAGCTGACATTCAAAGCCTGCAACAATCTGTTATGAGTGAACGGGATTCTCTCAGTAAAAATTCAGTTGCAAAACGGTGAGGTAAAATGCTTAGAATGGGGTATTGACATTGGTTAACAGAGAAGGGTGCGTCGTAAAAAGAGAATGGCTGGAGAGGAGACGAAAGATGAGCCTCTAAATGTGAGAGGAAATGGATGTTACCTTGAAGTTAGTACTAGGAAGGTTGAATACATAACCGAAAGATCGATTTACAAGTTTGAGTCACTTACATGAGCAATTTGGGTTTCTCTTGGATATTGAGAGCCCCACTAACTCGTACGAAGAGACGGTAGAAAAATGCAAATTAGCTACTGCAGCATACGTGGGTAAATTTTGATGGAATAGAACTCGGTCGCAAAATTGCAGTCTGCTGATTGTGAACACAAAAATGAAAAGACAGTGTCTTCGTTAAACCAAAAAACCCAATTGAGCTTTTCAACTTCACAATATCTTACGGCGATGACGGGATGATAGCATCGCTCATACTGTTGGCTGTTGCTGTCTCTGTGGCATCCTGTGAGCGCTCTTTGGGCGAACTAAATCTCCGAAGCACAATGGGTCAGGAGCGCCTCAGTAATTTGGCTTTTTATTAAGCATCGAAAATGAAGTATTTGGTCATATAAATGGGGAGGAGGTTATTGAAAAAACTTTTGATCACCAAGTCTAGTTGTATGTCGCAACTTTACGAATTCAAATATATCAAATGAATTGCTCTAGTCTTGACATCTTTTAATTCAGTTTTTGTCAATACCCAGTTCTTGTTGATAGTTTTGGTTTGGTTTGTGTTTTACGGCATATCAACCTCAATGGGTCATTTAATGCTGACAACTTTTTTTTTTCTTGATAATATTTTTGTTTTGTCAAAAATCTATTTCTGGTAATATTTTTTCTTCCAAATTGTATAGCTGGTAATATTATTTTAAAATATGTATTGCTGGTAATATTTTTTTTCAAAGGACACATGGCACAGTGGATAAAGGCGTTGGTTAGATCCAGTGACAGACCCAAAGAGTGTGAGTTCAATACCCGGTTAAGGCAGTGGAGAACTTTCGGTGGGAAAATTAGCAGGAGGTAACTGATAACTGATATCCATCAAACATGGCACGTGGAACTAGAACAGTCTACCCCAGTGATCAAAATAAAGGGTTCAGTTCGAAATTCCAACCACCTGAAGAAGGCCGGAGCGTACAACGGCCGAAACGTTGTGACAAATATGGCGACAAAGATGAGGACAATACTAATGTAAATACTGTACGTATTGCTGGTAATAGTTTTTTTTTTCTTCAAAAATTTATTTCTGGTAATAATTTCTTTTACAAAGTATTTCTGGTATTAAAACCTATTTTTACACTTTCATAATGCTTATTACCTTAGTTTCGGGGACCTTAACAGGTGCTACCACCGCAGGTCAGGGTGGACCTGGGAACATCAGCAATTAAGAGGTGGTTCCACATTCCTCAAAACCTCCTGATCAGAGGCCTTGCTGTTGGACGTAGTTTATCGTCTTACCCAGGATACGTATGTATTTTATCGTCATACCCAAGATGTCTTGTTGTTAGTGGTGGATTGAGTAAAATGTATTTAAATCGTATTTAAATCCTTTTCAGGGCATTTGTATTTTAGTGTGAAAAAGCCTTTATGTCTAGATTTTTGCCTAGTTTCAGAAATATTTGTATTTTTGGAATCTGGAATAAAATTATTGATATTTGTATTTCCAATTGCATCTCGTCAATAATCGTGAGAAGTGTTTGTATTTGAATTTCTAAAAAAATTACCATTTGATTCATCACGGTTTGTCGGCCACTGGTTGTGGTAGAGGGGGCAGAGTCGAGTTCTTGCTCCACTCTGGACCAAGACCTCGGCATGCCAGTGGATATACAGTTGTGAATAATTATTCAACCACTTCCATAATTACAAATAAAGCTGTAATACCTCAAATTTTCATGGAAACCTTATGTGTATTTTTTTTTTTTTTCGTAAATGATGAAATATTAGATTTGAAGAATGTGCTGTGATGCCCCCAACAAAATCTTTAATGTCAAGAAATAATAAAAAAAACATTTAATATAGAACAAAATTATTGGTTCTCTTCCCTCAATAATCAATTCTGTGTAAACCTGATTCTTGATTATTGCCTTTAATCATCTTTGATAGTTCCTTACAAGATCACTACACACGCTGATAGATATTTTGCTCCATTCTTCCTTGGCGATAGTTTCTACTCCCTCCAAATTCGAAGGACTTCTTTCTCTTATTTTTTCTTCAAATATGCCCATAATGATTCCATTTTTTTAAAAATTTGTGCAGAGTATGCCAATACCTTATTTTTGCTGTCATCTAAGTATTTTGTAACAATTGTCGTGTCGTGTTTCGGGTCATTGTCATGTTAGAAGGTCTAGTAACGCGCCAAAGACAGCTTCATGTCCATGTTTTCAACTTTACACCTAGATGTCGTAGCCCAACGTATACAATTTTGGAATCACTCCGTGAGCAAATTAAAAACATTCCGGGTCGGATCCGGACCCCAAATCCTGAAATTTTGGATTCCCAAGTTTTCATGACTGTGATTGTTTTCTGCGATTTTTACGTGATTTTTTTACATTATTTACATTATTATTCGGACTATTGTCCTCATCTTTTTCGCCATATTTATTACAACGTTTCGGCCGTTGTACGCTCCTATATGATATTCGCTTACCCAACAAAAATCACTGGGAAAGGCATCTGTCAACATTACCCCCCCCACACACACACACACACAAATCCACCGTTATAGGTTTTGTTAAATAGTAGAGCAAACCAGAATCTCTAGCTATGGCTAGAAATCAGGCTAGAAGAAGGATAACTGTGAATTTAAAAATATATGAAGCCCTGAAAAAGCATGTACTACACAGACATAGAAATTATTATGGAATTCACAAAGACTATAAGACTGCGGTCGATTCGCTAGCTTTTTTACAGATAAATATTATTCATTGAGTTTCATAAATTTGTTATTTCTCTTTATTTACATGTTTTAATATTCATAAATTTCAATCTTCGCAATTAATTAAGAGATGTTAATTATTTAGAAGCATATCTCGGGATTTCCACGCAATGAAAGCTGCCGTTTCTATCCCCAAATGGAGATGCAACTGATTGCAAAATGCCTTTATCACCAGAGTAAAGGATTGAAATGTTTGCAGAGGGAAAGAAACAGGATTTTTCTCTCCCCTGAGGAAAAAAAAAGTGGGTTCTGTATGCAGTGGCCACAGCAAAGGCTGCATTTGCGTAATTCAATTGCGAGGACCACAAAACATGCTTTTCCAATTATCTGTACAGCTAATCAGATTACGTGATTCTCTCAATCTCTCTTTATCTATCTTTCCATCTCCTTCCCTCTCTATATCTATGTACTGCTTTATTCTTCCCTTCTCTCTCCATGGATATGGATCTCTCTCTCTTTGTTATTCTCTATCTATCTATCTATCTATATATATATATATATATAACTAACTATCTTCCTGTCTATATAAGAATTAATCTTTCTTTCCTCTCTCTAAAATTGTGAATATATTTCTCTGTGTCTGACACATCACACTATAGAAATAAGTGTTGCCAGGAGAAATAATCCCTTCTCTATTGATGGTCTTCCTAAGAGAGGCAATATTCCAATCAGATATTTACCAGTTTTATCATTTATTTCATTCAAAAATTGAATTATATTTCTTTCTTATATTTAACAAGGCTTTTCTGCGAAATTGGTACCTAAACTTTTTTTTCAGATAGCAAAATTTGTTTTTTTTATCTTAGGAATTGGATTTTTGTGGTAGATGTCGTTGTTTCTAAACAAAATACCCAACATACCAAACAGCATTACTCTTAATGGAAATTTTAAAAAATCTTTCTCTTAAAACACTGTTTCATAAAATCAGACTTCACAAGTTCACTGTTATCATTCTTTCTTATATTGATAGGAGTTTCCTTCGCTACCTTTTGTTTAAGGTACTGTAGAAAGCCAACATCTTCATTATACCAGTATTTTCTCTTCTAGTTACATGTAACATTCATTTTAGCTGTTGGATGTCTTCAATTGATGTTTTTGTTATCTAATAAAGTTACATTTGCTCATTCTGTGGTGGCAGCCTACGAGAACTGATGAAGAATATTCTTTAAGACCAAGGGGATTCATTGGCTTGAAGCCATTTTTAATCATTGATCTGAGAATGGTTGTATACTGTTGCGGGCGTTAGTAACATCGGTGTTTGAAATTGGGAATAACACGATGTCTCCTGAAATACCCACAACAACATGGCGGACTCGTGATGTGTGTCACGTAAGAAATGTAAAAAAAGAAATGACAAGAGCCAATATATATGTACAAACAAATGATAATGTATTAACAACAAAGGTATACAAGCAACAAAGATAAAGATATGAGCGTCAAATGAATGTGAAAACCTTTTTGGTCCAAAGTATGTGTAAGTGAGTGAATGGGCATACGTATGTGTGTCTGTATGTATTCTTCATGTCTTTCCTAAAGGCAAGCGCGTTCTCTGCGAGAGGTTACATGCTGACGAATAAGGTAAGAAGAGAAAGAGAAAAAATATCGCCGAGTATTTATAGTCTGGAGAGCGTCTCCTAGAAGCGGTTTTGAAAATTAGGAGGGGGTTAACCCGACAATACAAATGATAGTTTTGACATTTCTGAACAAGTTGGATGCCATGCATGAAACTTTTAAATCATTCATTTATATATAATGTATGCATATGTGCGTATATTTCGGCAGCATGTTTTCATTGAGACATGTTTTGTTTAATAATTTAGACATGTTCTGTCTACTTATTTTCAATAGGACCCTTTCATATTCGCTTTCTCTTGTCCTTCAATGATGACACCAAAATCTTATCTGCGAATATGAAAGGATCCTATTGAAAATAAGTAGACAGGACATATCTAAATTATTCAATGAAACATGTCTCATATATATATATATATATATATATATATATATATATATATATATATATATATAGCTTTCCCTGACGATCCGCTTAGGTGAAACCTTGGTAGGTTTGTCTGGCTCTCTAGGTTTAACTAGGTCTGCTCTACTTACTGTATTTAGCACTTTCTTTAGTTAGTTGCGTACTCGTATCGGTTTTTTTTTCTTTGGGCTTGCATGCTGAACGATTGTTTTCGACAGGCATTCATGTTCTTGGCTCTTTCTTTTTTATATACCTTTTTTTTTCCTTCGGTATTGATTTGATTATTTTCAAATCTAGAAACCAAATGTTTTCCGAAACAAGTCTAGTTACTTATAAGATTACTACTAATAATAATATTAATAATATATATATATATATATATATATATATATATATATATATATATATATATATATATATGTATAGGAACAACCCACGCATTAGAAAAACTAGGGACAACCCACGCATTAGTTCTTCCGGTTGCAATTGTAGGAACAAAAATACTTGTCCCTTACAGGGTAAATGTCAACAAGAACATGTGGTTTACCAGGCGAAAATTTACAAGGATATAGAGGATATAAACCCTAAAGTGTATATAGGAGCTACTCAGGATATATTTTTAAAAAGATATAATCATACGAGTAGTTTTAATAATGAAAAAAACTAAACATAGCACCACACTATCTAGCTATGTAATGGAAAATTAGACAAGAAAATGATAAAGACCCTATCCTTAAATGGGAAATATTAAAAAGATGCCCCAAATATAAAGCTAGTCATAAATTCTGTAACCTATGCATAGAGGAAAAATTAGCCACAGCATTATATAAGGAACCTAATGATCTATTAAACTCTAAAACCGAGATTCTTAACAAATGTCGGCATAGAAAATCTTGGTTATTGAATTAGGTCTCATCTCCCCTGATTGTATTGTTATTCCACCTTTATCATCCCCTCCCCTTTTAAGTCATTTGAATAAATCTTAACCTCCCCCACCCGGTGTTGTGTTATTTTCTTTTTCCTTTTCTTTTGATTCTTTTTCTTTTTGTCTTTGGTCACGTGGTGTTGTCTTGGTTGTCGCCTATAAATACGCCGTTTTCTTTCGCCTCTTTAGCCAGCTGACCCTGACGATCTACTTAAGTGAAACCTTGGTAGGTTTGTCTGGCTCATTAGGATTGACTATATATATATATATATATATATATATATATATATATATATATATATAAACAAAAAGTTTGTACCACAGAATTTAAATATGCCTTTTAAAATAACAGAAACCCTTTTTTAAAGGAGCCTTTTTCATCCAACACTTCTTCAGAAATATTCGCTGGAAGAACAATAATGAAAACGGCAAAACTGAAAAAGGTAGACACGGGTGGGGGTGCCATGACTAAAATAAATTTATCACTAAAAACAAACATTGGTGTAAATAAGCTCCTAATGAGCGTAAAATATAAAAAAGAATTAATAATAACCTGCCCATGAGACACACAGAATGAAGAAAGTTCTCTTTCTGACTACACAAAGTCAGTTGATGAAGCTTGGTACGAAAAGCTTCTAAAAACCGTAAATATTTAACTGACTGAGCCTTGTGCAGCACCCTAAATGCTTAGTCAGCATATTCAGAAGTGTGACCCAGGTTATTAGTCAAATGAAGTCCAATCGCTGACTCACGAACTGACTGAGTCAAGTGATCCAAGCTGTCTTATAGAGGCAAGAACATGTTGTCCAATCCAGGTCTCCAAGTGCAAGTTAGTTCACCCCACATAATTGGCCTAACACCAAAATCTAAATTGATAAATCACAGAAGATATATATAATATATATATATATATATATATATTATATATATGTTCAAGGAAGACATTTGGGTCACTAACACACAAAAAAGAGAATGTCTAATATTAAGAATATTTAACATCGAAAAATATAAGAAAAATTAATTCCTTTTAATAATATGTGGAAATATCCACTCTTTGCCTGATGAAGGTCGCGAGACCGGAACCCTGTGTAGTAAAATTATGGAAAATAAAGCATAATATATATTTTTTTAAAAATCCACATTACAACCAAAAACGTTTACGTTTTCTCTCTTCTTTTTAATATACACACTTTTATCTCATTGGAACTACTATAACCTCTTCCCTTATATATATATATATATATATATATATATATATATATATATATCGTCATGGCCTGATCATTGTGTTTAACCTGAACCAGTCTGTCACCCCGGGTGTTGACTTCAATGTGTACTTTTATATTTACATATGCTGTGTCCCTGATACTGAGTACTTTAACCCATAAATATAGCATACCTTAAATATATATATATATATATATATATATATATATATATATATATATATATATATATATATATGTGTGTGTAATTTGGCAGCAACTTTTCTTTCAAACATGTAGTGTTGAATGTTAAAGACAACATAGTCTTACATATTTTCTTTTGAATTTTCTCATATTCTCTAATGAGACTTTTTATTTGAAAATAGTTCCGAAATATGTATTTTCCATACGATGACCTAGCGCTTTCGAACATCATTGTTCATCTTCAGGGTCAATATTTTAGTCAAATTTTTTTTTTTTTTTTTTTTCTTTTTTTTTTTTTTTTTAAACAAACATTTGCCAATTATCTTACAAGATAATCATGTTGCTACTTTTTTACAAACTAAAAACGTTAAATTCCTTTTAAATTCAAAAGACGCGATGATGTTATATCACGTGCATGGCGTAGATTTTTATCATGTGACAGCGTGAAAAAGATTTCCAATACACAAGCCAAAAGATCGAAGAATACGCTACAAAATTTAAATATATTATAAACATTGCAATATATTACCAGATATATTATAATCTATACGATTAATAAGAGGTCTTTTTCTTTTAATATGTAATGCCTCTAAGATTTTAAGGCGTCTAATGTCTGTATGTTTATCTATAATTTTAGTATTTTCTACAAGTATTTTACGTATATCAGATTGCGTAAGGGAAACAGTATGTGACTTAATATGTTGTTTAATGGAGCTAGTATTATTTAAATGCAGAGTCAATCTTCTGGAGAGCCGGGTGGTTGTAAATCCAATATATGTATGTGGATTAGAACATTCTTCCATGGGGCATTTAAACTCATACACAACATTGGTTCTATCAACAACTGCAGCAACTGGAGAATGATTATTACTCATTATCAGGTTAGACGTTTTAAATTTACTATAATATATATTAAGTTTTAAGGCCTTGTTGGAATCAACAGGAAACACATTATGGTGTATTATAGAGTTAAGGGCCTTTTCATCCATGTTGTATTGTCTATGCATTTGTCCTCTGTAAAAGAGGTTAATTGCGGATAATTTTCTTGGTGTATCTCTTGTTAGGTCTGAGAAGTATCTATCAAATTCATTATCAACTAGATAGTTAGGAAAACCGTTATTAATAAGGGTTTGCTTGATGTTAGTCAATTGTTTATGAAATATTTTATTGGTAGAAGAGATAAGTTTTGCTCTAGTAACTAGGTTAGAAATTATTGACCGTTTATATTTAATGGGGCATTCACTAAGATAGTTGAGGGTGCAATTGTTATCACTTGTAGGTTTTTTGTATACAGAAGTGGTAAAAGTGTCATTACTAGTATCTATTAAAACATCCAAAAAAGGAATATTATTATCTTTAGTTAGTTCATGTGTAAAATTAAGTACTGAATTATTTTTAAAGGCTTGTTGCAAAAAGGTTAATTCATCAAAATTTTTAACAAGTATAAGGATATCATCAACATAACGGAGGTATATGCTAGGTGTTTCAATAATACCAAAAATTTTATCTTCAAGCTGTGACATATAAAAATTGCTAAATGTTGGACCAAGGACAGATCCCATAGAGACGCCGTCCACCTGTAAATAAATATTATTAAGGTGGTCATAGAAAGGAACCTGTGTAGTGCAGATTAAAAGGATTTTTTTGAGTATATTCGGATTAATTTTAAGAGGTTGCATAAGAGGGTTGTTATAGATGTAATTAGTAATTATATCAATAGTTTCAATGACGGGGACTTTAGTAAATAGACTTTCCACGTCAAGGGAAGCTAGTATTCCGTTATTCAGTTTATGAGAACGTAAGGTTTTTATTAACTCATGAGTAGAGTTAATATTATATTTATTAGGTAGATATGGTGTTATTAATTTATTAATAATTTTTGTCAATTGGTAAATAGGAGTGGTTACTTGAGAAATAATGGGACGAAGAGGGTAGTTAGATTTATGAATTTTAACCGTACCATATAGGTAGCCAGGCTTATAGTCTCCTATAACGTCTAACCTGATAATGAGTAATAATCATTCTCCAGTTGCTGCAGTTGTTGATAGAACCAATGTTGTGTATGAGTTTAAATGCCCCATGGAAGAATGTTCTTCTAATCCACATACATATATTGGATTTACAACCACCCGGCTCTCCAGAAGATTGACTCTGCATTTAAATAATACTAGCTCCATTAAACAACATATTAAGTCACATACTGTTTCCCTTACGCAATCTGATATACGTAAAATACTTGTAGAAAATACTAAAATTATAGATAAACATACAGACATTAGACGCCTTAAAATCTTAGAGGCATTACATATTAAAAGAAAAAGACCTCTTATTAATCGTATAGATTATAATATATCTGGTAATATATTGCAATGTTTATAATATATTTAAATTTTGTAGCGTATTCTTCGATCTTTTGGCTTGTGTATTGGAAATCTTTTTCACGCTGTCACATGATAAAAATCTACGCCATGCACGTGATATAACATCATCGCGTCTTTTGAATTTAAAAGGAATTTAACGTTTTTAGTTTGTAAAAAAGTAGCAACATGATTACGCTACAAGATAATTGGCAAATGTTTGTTTAAAAAAAAAGAAAAAAAAAAAAAAAAAAAATTTGACTAAAATATTGACCCTGAAGATGAACAATGATGTTCGAAAGCGCTAGGTCATCGTATGGAAAATACATATTTCGGAACTATTTTCAAATAAAAAGTCTCATTAGAGAATATGAGAAAATTCAAAAGAAAATATGTAAGACTATGTTGTCTTTAACATTCAACACTACATATATATATATATATAAGAACAAATAGGAAACATTTATCAGTCTAACAGGTTTCACGTTTGTTGTTAGATTGATAAATGTTTCATATTTTTGCTCTTTATCCTATCATTTTGTCAGATTAAGATTCATACTTGATCACAATTCATTATATATACAGCTAGAGGCAACCGGACGTCTAGCCACACTGATGAGCTGTGATACAGCGAAACAGTCCGTCTGTGGTTGACACACATATATATATATATATATGTGTGTGTGTGTGTCAGTCTACTAAAGTTACCACTACTCCACCTTTTCCTTCTCACCCTCTTCTTCCACCAAATTTTACCCCCCATCTACCCCACCCTTTACAGAGGCTTCCATTGTTTCTATATCACCCTCTTGTGTTCCCTTCAACTTAATGTCTCCAATATTAAACTTCAGCCTAAAAAACAAATGCTTAGGTTTTATTATATTAATACCAACCTTTATTTGGATTAGGATCTCTTTCATTAAATTAATTTGAATCAATCCTATAAATAATAAACTGTATCAGTTAATGTAAAATACGACCCAATATAAAAATCTCAAAAGTATAGGGTAAATTCTCGGCTAGCTGAACTGAATACTACTGCCATTAATCCCGTTTTCCTCTCTTTACTCATCACTTCTCTTTCACCTTCCCTCCCCACTACCAATGTGTGTCCATCTGGTGTATTTTCTCCATTTACAGAGGAGATTTTGATCTGAAGAGTTGAACATCTCAGTGTTCACGAAATAAATTTATAATTGAAATGGATTATTAAAGTCTCCATCTTCTTGTTATCATTATAATGCTCTGAAATCTACATTAAGCTCTCCCTGGGTTTATATCCTCCTTGGAATTATCCATTCCAGTCACAAATTGTTAAGACATATATATATACACACACACACACACACACACCTCCTGAAAAATTAATTTCGGTTGAGCTCTCTGGTTTGAGGTGTGAGTTTGTAAACAGTGACTATTTAAGCTAATATTGCATGACTCTTCGGCAGAATTGAGTCACTGTCAGTTCATCTAAATCTAAAAATAAATACGCTAAAATTCACCTTCATCCCTGCCGTGAGCCGATGGCTTAGTGGTAGAAGTTCCGACTGACGCCAATTCAGTCGGCTTTCGATCCTAGCTAGAGGCAACCGGATGTCTAGCCACACTAATGAGCTGTGATACAGCGAAACAGTCTGTCTGCGGATGACAATAATTATATATATATATATATATATATATATATATATATAAGATATTTTTGTAGGTACAAAATTTTATAACTGAAATGAAGGTGTTAAGCTTAATATTACTAGACATATTAAAATACTAAAGCCAAGAATAAGGGGAAAAAAAGGGAGCAACTGGTTTCGCTCCCGATATATATATATATAATATATATATATATATATATATATATATATATATTTCTTGAATGAATAAACTCTTTAGCTGAAAGATTATTGGTTGTGATCTATACCACTCAAAAAACATCTTCTCTTAGAACAATAATTCTCAGCACTTAGTTTGAAACTAAAGGGAATTATTCTTTTACTCGCAACACGACTAACTCCAAATATTACACAATTTCTCCACTGCAACGATCATGAATTAAGACATTCCTGATTGTCGATTATTTCCCTGAAGCCATAACAACCGAGTCCGTCCAATGCAGCTCTAGATTCATCACTAAATTATCTGTTGAGAAATCAATTTCCATGCTCTTCACTCAACTTAAATGTTTTTCCTTTATGATGTTTACTTAACGATAATAGTTTGGTTACTTAAATATCATTGGCAAATGTCTTTTTTCATATTATTGTAGCAATAATAGATATATTAAAATGGAGAGCTAAAAAGAAGAAATATACATTAGACACACACACACACACACACACACACACACACACGCAAACATACAATATAGACCAAAAGTTTGAGGACATCCTCTGAATTTCAAAGAATCCCATAAAAATTGATGGTTTCATGCCTTTTTCAAAACTAATTTGCTAACGTAATTCAAGTCAGAGGGACTTTCTCATCCTGAAGAATTTTATCATATATTCAATAACAATACTGATAATGAAATTAACCCATTACGACATAAATTTTCCTTAAAATTGTAGCTGTTGCCTCCTCCACCTTGTTGGCTAAAAGGCCTCTGATCAGGAGGTTTTGAGGAGGAAAACACACTGCATTATTCACAATTTTCCTTTCCACTGCATTATTTTTCAAGGCTCCTCTACTGCACTACTTAATTTCAGTAATGGTCATTTTTTGTTGCCATAGCAGGATATGACAACAGTAAAATTTAAATATACTATCATTCATTCATCTGAGTCACTTGCAGAATGTTAAAAGTTAATTGCTGCTGTTCTCAGGCCCACCCTGACCCAGGGTTGTAACACTTGTTAGGGTCCCATCTATGGGCAAATAGTTAGCTCCCAAACAATTTTACATTGTATGAATCATTTTTTTTTTTTTTTTTTTTTGAGATAATAATGGGATATAAGTCTTACTAAATAATCCATAGTTGACATTATTTATAAGTGATTATAATGAACCAATAGGAATTGGAACTTGTTTACCATTGCACCTTTCACACATCCAAGCTTACCAAGTAGTCACCCATCAAGGCACTGACCAAGTTCGACATTACTTTGGTGATCGTACTGAAACTAGTGTCTCAGCATGTGATCAGAAGCCTAACCTGCTTAAGAACTTCTACAGCTTAACCCTTTGCAGGTAAATTAAAGCCAGAAAATAATTTTAGATTGTAAGAATTCTCCTTTTTGGAGATAATAATGGTTTAGGGATACAAGTCTTATTAATTAACCCATAGCTGACATTATTTGTGTCTAAGTGAATATAATGAACCCAACCAGAATTGGAACTTAGTTCCCTGATTAACAATTCTGAGTCATTATCCACTTGTACATCCAAGCTTGGTCAGTGCCACTGCTGTGTTTGAACACCATATTCAGCACCTTCATGAAAGCAGTAGCACTGACCCTAAGGTCCTGTGGGAAGTCATAGGATGTTATATAACCCTTGTTGTTTAAAATCATTAGCATTATCATTCATATCAGGAGGGCATCCAATCAAAGAGTGAAATAAAAATTTGTTATAAATTGAATAAAGTGTTTATTTCCTTTCATCAGTTTTTACATATGACACCACACCCTCCCAACTGCTCTATGTTACCTTTTCACCATATTTAAATCCTCTGGGTTTCTATATTTGAGATACTGTTAAGAGGGAGACCAACTAGCAATGCACAAAAATGGTCAACCTGAATCAGCACCATCTGATATTGAGGCTGTATTCACTGTTGTGGATTTTTTTAGATTGAATAAATTTTTCCTTTTTTTAATTGAAAATATTCAAATATTCTCATCTACTAATAGAAGTCAGTGATCCTGTTTTCCTTCCTGAGGCCAATGTATGGATGATGAGCAGAGGTATACTGACAACATAGGTATTCATAGTTGGGATAAGAATGATCCTGAACAAAAAATGAATACTCCCTATCAAGTATCTAATAGAATCAGTTATCCATTTTTCTCTCTCAAGGACAATGTACGGATGATGAGCAGGGCTATGCTGACAACATAGGTATTCATAGTTGAGATAAGAACGATTTTGAACTAAAAATTAACATCTTCTACCAAGTGTTCCATGATAAACCTTTCCAAAATAAAAACTATGATCTGGAATTGGAATGAAAGCAGTGATAGCACCTAATTTGAATCCATCATAAAAATTCTCAAGATGTGATTTTAGTAAATACTAAACGTTTCGAATGCATCAGTGTATAGTGCTGTTATAACAAATTTCGTATAAGGAGAAAAGAAAATTGAACGTAGAATACTTTGCGTTTACAGTAGTTTTGCCCAACACCACAAATTGCTAAAAACAAAACGTCAACCTGAAAATTTGAATCATGTTCTTAAATAACCTTTTCAGACCAAGACTTTCATATGGATGTCATGCATGGCGCCAGACCCATTCAGTATTATCTAATTTCTCAGTTGTATACAGCTGCTTTCTAAGAAAAATGGTAAAAAAAAGGCTTTGATTGAGTGAAGCCTGTTGGTCTTGGCAACGATCATCCTTCTTTGAATATTGTGAACTGGCACTTCCAGAACTGTACAAATAACAGAAGCCACATCCCTTGAGGACTTTCAACAGCGGCAATAATTAAAATGGATAGCACATGTTACTCAAGGAGAAAATGATGTCATAATCAAGATGTTGACATTCCACAATATTTCAAATAAAAGGTTAAGGAAGAACATGCCAGAAAAATTTAAAGTGAGTAAAGAGATATTCCGTTGTTATGCTAACTGTAAGCTCTCATTACCAAAAGATCTGCTGAGTAATATTTCACTTATATTCCCCGATACAGATATATAATTCTATCAATAACATCATTTTAGTCTGCTGAAGACCTTGTAAAGGATGAAGCACATTATATAGACTTTTTTTCTATTTTGTCATTCAATTACTCAATATTGTTCTGATATATAGAAATTGACGATGGGAAGAACTCACCCCTGAAAATAAATTTAGTTTTAGGATAGGTTTGAACTCTTCATTCTGTTTTTAAATTTGTCTTGCTGATTTAATCTTGAATTTGATGAAAGAGGTGACAATAAAAAAAAATCATTTGAGATTATCAAGATGACATAAAATGTGACATTGAAATCCAAAGGTGCATTGAAATTATGAAAATGTCTCCCAAAAATTAGACAAAATATTTTACTTAAAATAGGAAAATCTCATTAGAAAAAAAAAAAAAAAAGTTCTGGGTTGCTATGTAATATTAATCTTCTCATATGGCAATGAATGCTGGACAATTTCCTCCCAGATGAAGAGGAGACTTGAGGTAACAGCAGACGATGTGTGCAACGTGAAAACTAAGAAAAAATGGTTGGCTGGTTGATTTTGTTTAACAGGCAGCATATAAACTCCTAAGAGTCATTTAATGCCGAAATCTAAATTTAAACAATTTTATGGCTTCAATTAAATATATTTTTAATGCAATTGTATGCCTACAACTACAGATAAAATGTAATGCTGATCATTTTGCTTTAGTGGCATATCAACTCCTTATGGGTCATTTAATGCCGAAATTTAATTTTCTTGGGAGCATTAGGAATTTCTTTTACAAAAATATATTGCTGGTGTTTTTGTTTGTTTTTTTTATTATGAAAATTTATTGCTGGTATTTTTACTATCAAAATGTATTTTTATGCTTTCATAGTGTTTTGACCCCTGTTTGGTGGGGTTAACTATTTGTCCATAGCTGAGACCCTAACAGGTACTACCACACCGGATCAGGGTGGATCGGGAACATTAATTAAAAGGTAAGAAAAATAGAAACAAAAGGATGTGTATTTAAAATTAGAAAGGGAGATAACAAATGAAAAAAGAATATTGAGTTTTCTCCCTTAGAACGTATTTTATTTTCTTATTTGTGTAATATAAGAGTTGCTTCCCTTTCACTGTGAGGTGCTTTTGTTGAAATGTGTGTGTGTTATAAAATGCGTAGGCCGAAATAAGAATTATGAAAAATTCCTGTAACACTGTAGTAAAATTTTCTATTTAAAAAAAAAAAAAAAAAAAAAATTCCAACTGAACAAGAAAATGTAAAAAATGCCAATAAGTAGTAGGCATTTATTTATCTCGCAAGATAATGGTAGCTCCCTTTTTGTTCAAACATTGTCCTGTGGGACGCTAATGGTGTTGGTAAGAAATTATCAGAAGGTTTTTGTCGAAGGCTGCGTTTTGAGATTTAACACTCCACATTCAATTTGCAAAGAAAACACAGAAAAGAACAATAAGAGATGATTGAATGATCAACAAGTAAAATGTATATTGAAACAAATACATATACAATGACAATAAAGGTTAAGTCGTAAAAAGTGATTTCCCTTGTACCGTTTGGGAAATACAAGTGTATGTTGTGAGGACTTTCTTTCTTGATATTTGTTTAGTGTTTAAGAATGTTTGAATTTGAAAGTTAGATGTTTGTGCAGAAGAATGTTAAAGTTCTGAATAGTTCACTTGGCTTTGATAACAGACAGTTCACTGTGTTTTGTGAATATAGTTAATGTCTGTGTGTGTGTGAGTAGAAGATGGAGAAATACACGTACGTGATTATGGTTGTGAAAATTTATAATCTACTAAAGTTTCTTCCTTAATTTCTTCTTTATATACAGTAAGGTAGGCTCCAAGAACGAGCGCGGGAAGAATATTGAAGAAAGTGTCAATTTTTGTGATTGGCCAAAAATCGACCAATTGTTTATTTTTTACTGTAGCAAGTTTGGTGAAACAAAACACGAGAAATTTTTATGCGGCTCGTGCGATGCATAAATTGTCTTCATGAAAAGTACTGTTTATTTATTGTCCAATTACTGTTGAGTAATTTGTGGGCGTGGTGTGCGTAGGGGTCACTACAGTCCTTTTGCAAGCAGCATTTTTTCAGTGGCTTACCAGGCCAATCCTTGCATGACACTCTCTTCCACAAGTGTGACAGAGGAAACTGGAATGTAGAATGAAGGTCTGACATTTCTCTCTCTCTCTCTGCTGCCTTCATTCTCTTATCTCCAAAATTTGCTTTTGCCTTTTCATGATCTTCATAACTCCTCCATGAACAGCATGGTGTCAGCCGCTGCGATCGTCTTCTAGCTGTTCCCGGCTACCAGAGTCGATGCCTGTGTATTTCAGGTCCCTCCTGCAAACCTCCTTGAAATGTAGTGTGGATCTGCCTACCAGACAGTATCCCATGACCGGCTCACCATATCTCTTGGTACACGACCATCATTCATACAATGTAAATGACCCAGTCATCAAAGACGACATTAAAAAGAAGATGCAGACTCCAGGAATTTGCTTACTCCAGTACAATAGTGTTGGTAATGTTGTCTCTCCATGTGATGCTGAGGATATGTCATAGGCAGCAGAGATGGAAGCTTTCCAGGCATTTTTTTCTGCCTGCCTGCCTGTCCAGGTTTTACTGTCATAAAGCAGAGTACTAAGGACACATACCTGGAATACCTTTAATCAGGTGCACAAGATCAGTTGACTGTTGTTCCAGACTCTCTTGCTCAATATGGCCGTCAATGCTATTGCTTTGGTAATGTGTTTCAATTTTATCAATTCCTATGTCAACAGATAGGTTGTTGGTGATAGACCAGATACGTGAAGTGATCTGTGACTTCAAGCACCATATCGTCGATGCTGATTGATGGGGATGCTTTAGCATCTTGACCTATGAGGCTTGTTTTTTTTTTTATGCTAATAGTCAGCCCTAATTCCTTTGTTCAATACAAAGTGTGGAAAACAAATAGAAATATAGGTGATTCTGATATTTTTCAATACAAAATATAGAAAACAAAGGGAAATACAGCAGATTTGGATAGCTTTTTCAATAGTAAAGGTAGAAATCAAATTGTAATATAGGTGATTCTGATATTTTTCAATACAAAATATAGAAAACAAAGGGAAATACAGCAGATTTGGATAGCTTTTTCAATAGTAAAGGTAGAAATCAAATTGTAATATAAATGATTCTGATATTTTTCAATAAAAAAAGGTAGAAATGGAAATAAAGCTGGTTTTGATATTTTTCAAGAAAAAAAAAACAGAAATATGCAAATATAGCTGACTTTAATTTTTTTCAAATGAAGGGGAGAAAGCAAATTGAAATATAGCTGATTTTTATATTTTTCAGTACAAAAGGTCAAAAGAAAGTTTGATATATACCTAGTTTTGAAATTTAGTCGATTATATTTTTCAATACAAAAGGTAAAAATATATGGAAATATAGTTGATTTTGATGCCTTTCAATAAAAACAGGTTGAAATAAATAGAAATATAGCTGAATTTTATATTTTTTAATGAAAACAGTAGAAATCAACTTGAAATATAGCTGGCTAAGATATTTTTCAACTGAAAAGGAGAAATCAAATGTAAATATAACTGATGTTGACATTTTTCAATTGAAAATGTAGAAAAGAAATGAAAATATATCTGATTTTGATATATTTCAATAAAACAGTTAAAAACAAATGGAAAAATAGCTGACTTTACTATTTTTCAATTAAAATGCTAGAAGTAAAAGGAAAAATAGCTGACTTTACTATTTTTCAATTAAAATGCTAGAAGTAAAAGGAAAAATAGCTGACTTTACTATTTTTCAATTAAAATGCTAGAAGTAAAAGGAAAAATAGCTGACTTTACTATTTTTCAATTAAAATGCTAGAAGTAAAAGGAAAAATAGCTGACTTTACTATTTTTCAATTAAAATGCTAGAAGTAAAAGGAAAAATAGCTGACTTTACTATTTTTCAATTAAAATGCTAGAAGTAAAAGGAAAAATAGCTGACTTTACTATTTTTCAATTAAAATGCTAGAAGTAAAAGGAAAAATAGCTGACTTTACTATTTTTCAATTAAAATGCTAGAAGTAAAAGGAAAAATAGCTGACTTTACTATTTTTCAATTAAAATGCTAGAAGTAAAAGGAAAAATAGCTGACTTTACTATTTTTCAATTAAAATGCTAGAAGTAAAAGGAAAATTAGCTGACTTTACTATTTTTCAATTAAAATGCTAGAAGTAAAAGGAAAAATAGCTGACTTTACTATTTTTCAATTAAAATGCTAGAAGTAAAAGGAAAAATAGCTGACTTTACTATTTTTCAATTAAAATGCTAGAAGTAAAAGGAAAAATAGCTGACTTTGCTATTTTTCAATTAAAATGCTAGAAGTAAAAGGAAAAATAGCTGACTTTGCTATTTTTCAATTAAAATGCTAGAAGTAAAAGGAAAAATAGCTGACTTTACTATTTTTCAATTAAAATGCTAGAAGTAAAAGGAAATAAATCTAATTTTGATATTTTCATTAACAAGCTTAGAAACCAATGGAAATATAGCTGATTTTTAAATCTTTCAGTTGAAAATGTAGAAAAGAAATGAAGATATACCTTATTTTGATATTTTTCATTTGAAAAGATAGAAAAGAAATTAGAATATAGCTCATTTTGATCAATAAAGAATACAAAATTATGAAAATATAGCTTATTTTGACGTGTTCCAATTGAAAAGGTAGGAAAAAATGAAAATATTCCTAATTTTGATATTTTTCAATAAATATATTAAAATTGTTGGAAATATAGTTAATTTTGATATTTTTCAATAAATATATTAAAATTGTTGGAAATATAGTTAATTTTGATATTTTTCAATAAATATATTAAAATTGTTGGAAATATAGTTAATTTTGATATTTTTCAATAAATATATTAAAATTGTTGGAAATATAGTTAATTTTGATATTTTTCAATAAATATATTAAAATTGTTGGAAATATAGTTAATTTTGATATTTTTCAATAAATATATTAAAATTGTTGGAAATATAGTTAATTTTGATATTTTTCAATAAATATATTAAAATTGTTGGAAATATAGTTAATTTTGATATTTTTCAATAAATATATTAAAATTGTTGGAAATATAGTTAATTTTGATATTTTTTAATACATATATAAAAATAGCTGGAAATAGCTCATTTTGATATTTTTCACTAAAAATTGCAAAATATGCAAATACAGCTGATTTTGATTTTTTTTCTCTTGTAGAGGTAGAAAATGTGTCTGATTTTCATATTTCTATACAAGAAATGTAAAAGATTTTTACATTTCTAAATAATAATTAGCTGATTTTCTTCTTTCAGCATAAAAAAAAGGAAATCTGATGAAAATATTGCAGTTTTGGTCTTTCTAAATAAAGAAAATCTGAAACAAAGGGGTTTTCATATTTCTAAAGAAACAAGTAAAGCTCGCCCGAGAATGGCAATGATTTTTATATTTCAAAAAATTCAAAACATGCAGAAAATTTGCTGCTTTTCATATTTCTAAATAAATATGTCAAAATCTGCTGTGAATGGGGCTAAGTTTTACATTTCCAAATAAAAAATTACTCTGCCTTGTTATACTCCTCATCAGGAATACAAGGTGGAAATAAGAGCCCCAGTCTGTTCAATTTTTTTCTTAGACTATGCCCTTGTGCCTTTACAAGCACAGATGCGAAGAGATAGGCACGGATCATTTAAGTATTCCATACCACATCCCAAACAAATCTCCTAACAGAAGACAGTGATCCCGCTTTCACTCCCAAGGCCAATGAGGGGGTGATATACTGATGTCATTGTTATTCATAGTTGGTATAAGAATAATGTTGAAAAAAAAAATCACCTTTCTCTACATCCTTTACCAAGTGTTAAGTTTCACATAACACCGGCTGTGCTATGGGAAGTTTTACTGAAACATTGTGAATGCAACAGTAAAGATGAGGACAACCGTTTGAACAATGCAAATAATGTAAAAAAAATTGTCCTGATATTTAATAGCATAGATGTATTTTTTTCAATAGCTGATATGACTTGATTTTCTTTGCAGACTGCCGGGTGGATTTTTAATCAAATATTGAATCTTTTCCTACTTTTAGGTGTCATGTCCCTTCAGGATGTGGGCAATCATGGCTCACCACAATTTCCCATCTTTCGTAGCTCTAAGTACTATTTATCCCCTTAGCATCCCTTCCTGTTCATGTTCTGCCATCCATGTACACAAGCTCATTAGGTATGTTACTCATTCTCTATTGCACTTTTTTCTTCAATATGTCCTGTGGGTGTCAAAGAGTCTAAGCTCTCTTTCCTCATATAACCATTGTTCTATGTAAAATGTCTTTCTGATTGCAGTTCTTAACACTTACTCATATGTTCCATCCATTCTTGCCTTCCATCTCCTCTTTATCTGTAAGCAAATTGTCTCGTATTCACTGCAATAAAGGAGGATTGATATTGCATCATAATTTTCCTTTGTTTCTAATAAAATCTTCCTGTTTCTTAATATTTCGTTTAGTTTCTTGAAGGCATCTTTTGTTATTCCAATGCACATTTGCATTTCTGTGTCACTTTTTCTGCTTTCTGTTAAAACAATTTCTAGATAATTAATTTTATGTACTTGCTTTATTTTGACATCTCCTATTCATAGGTCATCACCATCTCTCTCTTGTTTCCCTTCTCTCTGTCTCTTTCTCTCTCTTATTTCCTTTCTCTCTACCTCTCTCTCATGTGTCCCTTTTCTCATTCTCATGTGTCCCTTTTCTCATTCTCATGTGTCTCTACTCTTTCTTATTTGTCCCTTCTCTCTGTCTCTCTCTTATGTGACCTTTCTCTCTATCTCATTTATGTGTCCCTTATCTTTGTCTCTCTCTTGTGTCTCCTCTCTGACTCTCTCTTATGTCCTTTCTCTGTCTCTCTCTTGTGTCCTGTGTCTCTCTCATGTGTTCCTTCTCTTTGTCTCTCTCTGATGTGTCCCTTCTCTCTGTCTCTCTCTGATGTGTCCCTTCTCTCTGTCTCTCTCTGATGTGTCCCTTCTCTCTGTCTCTCTCTGATGTGTCCCTTCTCTCTGTCTCTCTCTGATGTGTCCCTTCTCTCTGTCTCTCTCTGATGTGTCCCTTCTCTCTGTCTCTCCCTCATGTGTTCCTTCTCTCTATCTCTCTCTGAAGATTTCTAGAGCATATAATGAGAAGGAGGGCATAGAAAATCTGATACTCACAGGAAAACAGTTATGTATATTATTTTTTTTCAAGCTATCAAGAACTACTATTGATCTCTATTTTAAATAACTGCTCCACCCATTGTACCTGGTCATTATTTTCTTCCTCTTATGTTCAGAATGTTTTTTTACAAGATTATTTTTTTAAAAACACTCTCTTAAAATAGCCTATTTTATTTTCATACTTGTTGTGACCAAGTAATGATTAAGAAATAACAAAACAAGAGGTTGCAGATAAATAGTGTATTGCGCAGTAAATACAACAGAAGAGTGTTATACAACTTGGGGGTGTGTGTCGGTTGACCAGCGTTCAGTTTATTACTGTTAATATTTAACAGCCCCCCCCACACACACACACACACGAGGGATGTATGGGGCACAAGGCTGAGTTTACCACGGGTTCTCCATGCCTGTAGTTTTGGCCAAAAATATTCCCGTAGAACCCACATAAACGAGTTCAGGGTCTGTCTACCTCCGCGGATGAAACTTTGCCCTTTGGCAAAGCCTCGTCTTGGTTCCTCTCTTCCAAAGGCAGAGAGTTCGACAGGAGCTGCAAACAGTCATTGCCTTGGAAGAACAGTCTAACACTGTTAATATTAATATTTAACAGCCCTCCCACAAGGGATGTATGTGGCACAAGGCCGAGTTTACCGTGGGTTCTCCAAGCTTGTAAGCTCGGCCAAAAATATTCCCTTAGAACCCAGATAAACTGGTTCAGGGTCTGTCTACCTCCCTGGACAAAACTTTGCCTTTCAGCACATCCTTGTCTGGGTTCCTCTCTGTGAAAGGCAGAGAGTTTGACAGAGCTGCGAACAGCTGCAGTAGAACAGTCTAGCACTGTTCCCCCAAGGCTTACTTTCCTACTACTTTATAGTAAGTGGAAGAGTCCACAATCGCCTCATTAGAGGAAGACACTACAACAATATTATAGCTATATATATACTCTGTTGGATACATTGAAAGAGTTGATTTGATATATTGATATTATCATAATGGTGGAATTAGCCATTGCAGATGGTGAAATTAGGCATTTCCATACAGGAAACTATAGGAATTAAATCCTATATATATTTTTCAACCAATGAAATCCCATCAGAAGTTTTGTTTGATAAACAATAAGGGTCTTTTCTGTTAATTCACCCCAAAATATTAATTCAACCCAAAATAAAAAAAACTTATATTTACTAAAATTCATACCAAATTTGGGCAACACAGGTGCACTGTTTCTAAGCCTATTAAACATTTTATTGCTATTTTATATTTATGAAAAGAGTGTATAAATATTATTTCAACTGATGTTCTGCTTCTACTTTTCATTCAGAAAATAACCTTTTTTAGGTTTCATTTAAAAGATGTGTGGTTGTTAAATGTTTGGAATCCCAACACTCAGCAACAAAATCCTGGGTAGATAGATCCCAACAAACTAAACCCTTTATTTAATTTATAGGGGTATACTGTTCTTGTTCCATTGCTCATGTCTAGGAATATCTAATTCTTATTTTATTTAGCATTGTTCAGTTATTGCTCAAACCTGAGTAGACAGATCCCAACAAACTAAACCCTTTATTTAATCTATAGGGGTATACTGTTCTTGTTCCATTGCTCATGTCTAGGAATATCTAATTCTTATTTTATTTAGCACTGTTCAGTTATTGCTCAAACCTGAGTAGACAGATCCCAACAAACTAAACCCTTTATTTAATCTATAGGGGTATACTGTTCTTGTTCCATTGCTCATGTCTAGGAATATCTAATTCTTATTTTATTTAGCACTGTTCAGTTATTGCTCAAACCTGAGTAGACAGATCCCAACAAACTAAACCCTTTATTTAATCTATAGGGGTATACTGTTCTTGTTCCATTGCTCATGTCTAGGAATATCTAATTCTTATTTTATTTAGCACTGTTCAGTTATTGCTCAAACCTGAGTAGACAGATCCCAACAAACTAAACCCTTTATTTAATCTATAGGGGTATACTGTTCTTGTTCCATTGCTCATGTCTAGGAATATCTAATTCTTATTTTATTTAGCACTGTTCAGTTATTGCTCAAACCTGAGTAGACAGATCCCAACAAACTAAACCCTTTATTTAATCTATAGGGGTATACTGTTCTTGTTCCACTGCTCATGTCTAGGAATATCTAATTCTTATTTTATTTAGCACTGTTCAATTATTGCTCACCCGATTCCACTGAGCACAAGTACACACTGCCCAATTCAGAGATTGAACTCACTACCATTATGTCACCAAATTCCCAAACTAACACTTTTACCCAATAGGATGAGAACAGTTTACCTCTGTAGATTAAACAAAGGGTTCAGTTTAGAATTTATTGTGGGTTAGCCACATTGATATACACCTGAGGAAGGCCAGGGGGCACAACAGCTGAAACATTGTAATAAAAACAACAAAGATGAGGACAATAGTCCAAATATAAATAGTGTAAATAAGTCTACTTTTGTTACCAAAAACATTTTCCACAGCATTCATGTTTTAGCTGCTTTGTTTTAGTTCATTAATGCCCACTGTAAAATCTGGTCTTAATTTAAGTTTCATCTATACATGCATACAAACACACGCACACACACATGGAAGAGAGACAGCCAGCAGCTGCTAAGTCATTGTTCACATGCATAATAGAAGGGGTTAACCAGCAACTGCGTACTAAGCCTTTGTCAACAAACTCACACATTAGGTTGACCATCATAAAGTAAGTCTGTCCACACATTTCACACTGCGCTAAGAACACTTAATTACTTGATAAAACAAACTTCACTGCAATGAAAATTGAACATTTTATTGCTATTTTATATTTCTGAAAAGAATGTGTAAATGTTATTTCAACTGATGTTCTGCTTCTACTTTTCCTTCAGAAAATATTTTTATGTTTCATTTAAAAGATGTGTTGTTCTTAAATTTTTGGTATCTTGACACTCGGATAGCAACAAAAACCTGGGTAGACGGATCCCAGCAACAAACCTGGTATTTATTGACTGATCAGTTAACATTAGTGCTGGTTGAAATTTATTAATTCTTTAAAAGAGTTTGTCAAGAAAATAGGTTACTCAGGTTCACTAACTGTTATAGCTCTTTCTAGTACTGACTGGAATTTCCTTGCTATCTTTTTGTTTAAGGTAGTGTGGAAGTCAACATCTTAATTATATCATTATTTTCCCTTCTAGTTACATAATTTAATATTTTAATCTGATTTTGATTTTAATTTCATATTTTAATTTTCAATGGGGAAAAAGTGAATTAACTTTTTCTTTGCTAATAACACGTTTGCCGAATTCCTTAACATCTCCAAAACAAAACTGCTCTCATTTAGCCTCTACAGAGAAACTTCTTCTGCCTGCCATCAGCATGGTTGATGCTAGCCTCCTGGAAAGCAACACACTGCGCCTTCTAGGCCTCACATTTTCAACTGACTTGAAGTATTTTTGTGACTACATTGAATCAATAGCTGCATCTACTGCAAGGAAAGTTGGGTCATTGTGTCATGCCAGAAGGTTTTTTCTTTGTCAGAGTCCATCCTGCACCTTTACAAATCTACCATGCATTGAATACTGCTGCCATATCTGGTCTGGTGCACCTGCTATTCATCTCAAAGTTCAGGACAAAATCCACAGAAGAATCTGCAATGTAATCGATCCTAACTTGGCACCTTGACTTCAGCCACTTTCTTACTGAAGTGACGTGGCTTCCCTCTGTCTTTTCTACAAATATTTTCATGGCAACTGTTCTGATGAGCTTTTTAAACCTGGTACCCCGACTTACATGTATTTTAGCGTGCTACTATATCGGCATCTAGATCCCACCTGTTTACTGTTGAAATAACTAAATGCATCTGCCACTTCTACTCCAACAGTTTCTTTACTTGCACTTCTCGCCTGTGGAACTCCTTTCCATTTACTTGCTTCACTGATAACTGAAATCTTTAAAAATTTAAATACAACATAAATTGCCATCTTTTATCTTCTTTAATCTCATTAATCTTTTGTCCTTTCCTCAATTCTCCCTATACTCAGTCTTTTCTCCCATTTTAACTCCCTGTACCCCCACCTTCCATACTTGTGGCATTCCTGCCTCTGCTTGGGGTGAAATGATTAAAAAATATATAAGAAAAACGTTTATATTGCTAGGTTACCCTTTTATATTTTAAACTAGCCTAGAAAGACAACCTTCTTTAGGCAAGCTTCTGCAGAGGATTTTTTGGACCTTTGGTCTTTTGCCTTCAGCATCTTGTGTACATAAATTTATAAGAAGTTAGAAATAATAAAATTATTTTATCTTTATTCGACACCTTAATTTGGCATAATCTTTCTTCATATACACAACCAATCTCCGTAGTTTACATTTATTTTGTGCGTAATTTTTATTTTATTTTAAGATAACCATTCCTTATGATCCCTTCTCGTGAAGTCACTCTTAAAATACACTAGGGATTTCTGAACTATGTAATATTTTGAATACATCACAGTACGCGTGCTAGAAAAAGAAAAAGAACGTCAGAGTAAGCATGCTAGAAAAAGAATATGTCACAGTATGCATTCTAGAAAAAGAACATCAGAGTAAGCATGCTAGAAAAGGAATAAGTCACAGTATGCATGCTAGAAAAAGAAAAAGAACGTCAGAGTAAGCATGCTAGAAAAAGAAAAAGAACGTCAGAGTAAGCATGCTAGAAAAAAAAAGAAACATATGAGCAATGTACCGTACCCTGCTTAAGTTTAACTACAGTTTAATTAAATGATATTAATGGCAATTTAATTGCAATTGTGATGAAAAGTGAAATTATAGTTACAGCTTTTATAAGGAGTTATTTATTTAATTTTTAATCATGTGTAACTATAGTAGTCATTATCTGTCACTTCAGGTTGTTTATGATTCACCAAGATTGAAAAACAGATGGACATATAGATGCACATACACTGTGCTTTATTTATACAGAAGCTTTGAACAGAATGGAAAACTATTTCCCTGGTTCTCTAAGTTAAGTTATACACAAGATAGGAAATCAAGAAAAACACTTTTAACCAAACAATAAGTCCTGGACTCGTAAAATTTTTAATTGAAACCAAAATAAACAAAAGAAATCAATGGACTGCCACAAGCTCAATCCCGACTGCATTTCATGACATTGAGGATAAGGCTAAAGGCCTGCATGACCATGAAGTGCGAAAAAGTGTTGAAGGGAAAACGAGAAAAATGTAGCATATCAATGAGAAACTGGTTGAAAAAGGAAGACATCAGTGGACCACATTAGGTTTGGCTGAAGACCTCACGCTCCTGGTTCAAATGAAGTCAGCAGGCGTAAAATTTGCCTCAAAATAGGGAACTGCATCAAAGAAAATCAACTGATGAAAAAGAAAGTCAATGACTATGAAAAAAAGTATCAATAAATGCAGCTTTGATACAGATTTTGTGAAACCATGAACGTGTGTGTATGCTAAGTAATTAGTCTTTATGTGTGAGGGTGGTATCTTTAAACACATGCGCGCGTGTGTGTGTGTGTGTGTGTGTGTGTGTGTGTGCGCGCCTTTGTTGGTCTATATGTACAGTAAGGAGTAGAATGAAATCTGCACCAAGGCAGTTGTGTTCTAAGAGTGGTGGTGTCTGGCAGAATGCCAGATCATAACATATTCGTATCAGTATGGCATGAAATCATTATTAGCTTTTTAGATAAATTTATTATGAACCAAGATGAGATTCAATTCAAACATATGTGCATACAACTTTAAAGTAATCTTCTATCCTATATATGAAAAATAATAATGCTAGCGATTACTACAAGCAATTAATATATGCAAAATTCTAATTTAGCATGTCAAATTTAACATTATTTCTAATAAAGAATATTAGACTATAGTGATAATTCTTATTAGATTAGAGTGATAATTCTTATTAGATTAGAGTGATAATTATAAAAAAAATAGAAATAAGAATAATGCTCAATACTTATCAGAGACTAACTCTGAGTTGGTCTTCAGTAAGTATTGAAAGTTATAAATAATAATAAACATATATATATATATATGTACGTATGTATATATATATATATGTACGTATGTATATATATATATATGTACGTATGTATATATATATATATGTACGTATGTATATATATATATATATGTACGTATGTATATATATATATATGTACGTATGTATATATATATATATGTACGTATGTATATATATATATATGTACGTATGTATATATATATATATGTACGTATGTATATATATATATATGTACGTATGTATATATATATATATGTACGTATGTATATATATATATATGTACGTATGTATATATATATATATATGTACGTATGTATATATATATATATATGTACGTATGTATATATATATATATGTACGTATGTATATATATATATATGTACGTATGTATATATATATATATGTACGTATGTATATATATATATATGTACGTATGTATATATATATATATGTACGTATGTATATATATATATATGTACGTATGTATATATATATATGTACGTATGTATATATATATATATGTACGTATGTATATATATATATATGTACGTATGTATATATATATATATGTACGTATGTATATATATATATATGTACGTATGTATATATATATATATGTACGTATGTATATATATATATATGTACGTATGTATATATATATGTACGTATGTATATATATATATATGTACGTATGTATATATATATATGTGTACGTATGTATATATATATATGTGTACGTATGTATATATATATATGTGTACGTATGTATATATATGTGTACGTATGTATATATATATATATGTGTACGTATGTATATATATATATGTGTACGTATGTATATATATATATGTGTACGTATGTATATATATATGTGTACGTATGTATATATATATATGTGTACGTATGTATATATATATGTGTACGTATGTATATATATATATGTGTACGTATGTATATATATATGTGTACGTATGTATATATATATGTGTACGTACGTATGTATATATATATATATATATGTGTACGTACGTATGTATATATATATGTGTACGTACGTATGTATATATATATATGTGTACGTATGTATATATATATATGCGTACGTACGTACGCATATATATGCGTATGTACGTACGTATGTATGTAGATATATATGTGTATATATATGTATATATATATATATATATATTCTAATGAAACAGTTCATAATAATTAAATATATATATATATATATATATATATATATATATATATATTGTGTGTGTGTAAAAATTTCAGATATTGTATATCTGCAAAAGGACAAAATATGAATAAAGACAAAAGGAAAACTTACCTTGGAGGCTGAAATTAGTCAGCCTCCAAGGGGCTGAAATGAGTCAGCTTATTATTCTGTTTAGGTTAAACAGATAAATTAGATTAAGTTGGATTAATTTATTTTTTTATTTTGTATATTATATATATATATATATATATATATATATATATATATATATATATATATATAGGGTGACCCAAAAAATGGGAACTTTTTAACAATCCAATAATAAAACCAAGAGTGATGGAAGAAAAATATTTAATTCATAGTAATTGAAACCTTAAAAACATGCCATTTAAGAAACAATGATGGAATTTTCATTTTTTTAAAAGTTACGTCCTGTAGATGGTGTCCTCCTGTACGAATGCATTCTTGAAATCTGCTGTTGAGATTCCTCATTGACTGCTGCAACATCTCAGCTGGGATACTGTGAATTTCATTCTCGTTACTACAATGGCGAAATGTTTACTTGCTCAAGGTCACTGTCTCGCAGTGTTGCCACTTGCTCATGTCTGGCAATACGCACTTCAAAAATTCACGTTTTTTTGGGTCACCCTTTCTTCGGCAGAATCAAGTCACTGTCAGTCACTGTATGATTATCTAAATCTAAAAATAAACAAGCTAAAATTCACCTTCATCCCTGCCGTGCGTCGATGGCTTAGTGGGAAAAGTTCTGACTGACGCAAATTCAGTCGGGTTTTGATCCTAGTTAGAGGCAACCGAACGTCTAGCCACACTGATGAGCTGTGAAACAGGGAAACAGTCTGTCTGTGGATGACAAAATATATATATATATATATATATATATATATATGAAAATCCTGTCATTCATGTGCATGTGTCGTAACAACAACATAAACAAACCCAGTCTGATGAAGTCCTAATGGATGAAATTCATGACAAAACCTTTTTACAATTTGTCAGACATCTTTTATTTCAAAACTGTTCTTGATATATAAAAAATTATAGCTCTTTATCCCACACATATATCTATATATGAGAATGGGTTTCTCAACTCTTATTTCTCTTTCTAGTTTGATGGGAGTTTCCTGCCTAGCCTTTTGTTTGAAATAGTGTGGAACATCTTGATCATCAAAACCAAGGCAACAGATCTAAGAACAGATCAATAACACATGCACGTCCTATGTGACTCGGGTGGTGGCAATGATTTTAAGCTTAACATGTGATAATATAAGTTCATAGCTGGAATCACTGTAAACAATTTAGACTTTTTCCTTTTTAAATTTGTTTTCCTCTTGCATTAATTTACATTTTTTATTTAAGTCACTCCAGTAAGCATATTGTCTGTTTACACTATTTACATTGGACTATTGTCTTTATCTTTATTGTCATATTCATGACATTTCAGCCTTCTTTAATAGTTTCCTCTATGACATCATGTATGATAAAATTTGATTTTTTTTTTTTTTTCTAAGGTATTTTTCTTTAATAAGAATTCTCAAATATTCAGGCCAGCAGATGAAAATAAATATACTGTTTAAAAACAAATGGAACATCTACTCAAATATGGGTATCCACTAAAAATAATGTTTAAAGTGATAAATATATTCGACTTTGCCTGATCATCAACACACTCCATGGGTGAGTTGGTCTAGAGCACGTGGGATCTAATGACTGTTTCTCTTGCCAACGGAGATGCATTTTTCAAATCCTGTTGGAAAGCATATATTTTTTTTTAATAAGATTTCTCAAATATTCAGGCCAGTAGATGAAAATAAATATACTGTTTAATAAATAAACAGAATGTTTACACAAATATGGTTATCCACTTAAAATAGCATTTAAATGATAAAATATACGATAGCCTAGGGGCTAGAGCCTCCGACTGATGCCAAATCGGTCAAGCTTCAGACTCTGCTTGAAGTGATCGGATGTCTAGTCACACTTTGAGCTGTGATACAGTGAAACAGTCTGTTAGTGGATGACTATATATATATATATGTGTGTGTGTGTGTGGAGAAAGATAAATAGATAGATATGAACAGACCAAGCTAGATAGATAGATATGAACAGATGGACATAGAATGGTGAACTGAACTGCTGCCTGTTATCATTGTCTGGTATTTCTTGTATTGAATGTGATTTGAGGAGAGTGCATATTTTTCTTTAATAAGATTTCTCAAATATTCAGGCCAGTAGACAAAAATAAAATAAAAATACTGCTTAATAAACCGAGCATCTACTTAAATACAAATATCCACTAAAAATAATATTTCAGTATTAAAGATATATATATATATATATATATATATATATATATATATATATATATATATATATATGGATAGAGATAGATATATAGAGATAGATAGATGGATAGAGATAGAGATAGATATATAGAGATAGATAGATGGATAGAGATAGAGATAGATATATAGAGATAGATAGATGGATAGAGATAGATATAGAGAGATAGATAGATGGATAGAGATAGATATAGAGAGATAGATAGATGGATAGAGATAGATATAGAGAGATAGATAGATGGATAGAGATAGATATAGAGAGATAGATAGATGGATAGAGATAGATATAGAGAGATAGATAGATGGATAGAGATAGATATAGAGAGATAGATAGATGGATAGAGATAGATATAGAGAGATAGATAGATGGATAGAGATAGATATAGAGAGATAGATAGATGGATAGAGATAGATATAGAGAGATAGATAGATGGATAGAGATAGATATAGAGAGATAGATAGATGGATAGAGATAGATATAGAGAGATAGATAGATGGATAGAGATAGATATAGAGAGATAGATAGATGGATAGAGATAGATATAGAGAGATAGATAGATGGATAGAGATAGATATAGAGAGATAGATAGATGGATAGAGATAGATATAGAGAGATAGATAGATGGATAGAGATAGATATAGAGAGATAGATAGA